>JAFREQ010000212.1:0-282979 GCA_025331565.1 Holacanthus passer | reverse complement strand
AGTGGTCAGCAAACGGGGAGTGATCTGCAAACGGCAATGGGAGATTTGGGGCAATAGGGAGTGGTATGCAATTGAGGAGTGGTCTGAAAACGTCAATGGGCAGTGGTCTGCAAACAGCAGTGGGGAGTGGTTTGCAAATGGAGTGTTCTGCAAATGGCAATGGGTAAATGGGGAGTCGTATGCAAACACGGGGAGTGATCTGCAAACGGCAATGGGAGATTTGGGGCAATGGGGAGTGGTATGCAAATGGAGAGTGGTATGCAATTGAGGAGTGGTCTGAAAATGGCAATGGGTCAACGGGGAGTGGAATGCAAACAGCAGTGGGGAGTGGTTTGCAAATGAGGAGTGGTCTGCAAACGGGGAGTGATCTGCTAACGACAATGGGTTAATGGGGAGTTGTATGCAAATGGAAAATGGTCTGCAAACAGCAATGGGGAATGGTCTGCAAATGGCAATGGGTCAATGAGGAGTGGTCTGCAAACGGGGAGTGATCTGCTTACGACAATGGGTCAATGGAGAGTCGTATGCAAAAGGGGAATTGTCTGCAAACAGCAATGGGGAGTGGTCTGCAAATGGAAATGGGTCAATGGGGAGTGGTCTGCAAACAAGGAGTGATCTGCAAACGGCAATGGGGAGTGGTCTGCAAACGGCAATGGCGCAATGAGGAGTGGTCTGAAAATGGGGAGTGGTCTGCAGATGGGGAGTGGCCTGCAAACTGTAATGGGTGAATGGGGAGTGGTCTGTAAACAGCAGTGGGGAGTGGTATGCAAACAGAAATGGGTCAATAAGGAGTGGTATGGTTATTAGGTTATTAGGTTATTATCGTTAACAAAAACGAAGAAATAACAAAAACTAAATTATTTCAAATTATTTCATTAAGATTTAATTTAAGATATAATCATATGATGAGGGACTTCTTAGACAATGCATATTATCTTAAAATTTCTGAAGCAAATTTCAGTTCAACTGGCAGAGTTTATCTTATTACAAGCAAAAATAAACTGATATAATGAAATTTTAATCATTTTTGTTATTTAAAAAAAGTAAGCAACATCATTTTCTAGTGTAATATTTCATCTAACATGGCTAGCTTCATCCACTCCACTTTCTTGCACTGCCATCCTCTGTGCCCACTGCCCCCTCCGTGTCTGCAACCCCCACTGATCTACCCGGTAAGTTAACAGCAAAACATCCTTTATAATTGCTCATTGTAATGTTGAACATTCAGAGATTAATAATTCAGTCCAGGACTGTAATTTAATGCCTTCTTTTTTAAGTCATTGTTTTTCTTTTGTCACTTCCTCAGCAACTTCCATCACAACATCGTCTACACAGTATGGATCATCACCAGCTCCGCCAGTGGACCCAGCTGAGTGGCCCTCTGTACTGTACTCAATTCTGTCTGTTGTCTGTATTGTTTTTTTTTATATTCGTCGAAGTGATTTTATTTGTTGTTGCACTTTATTGTTGTTCAACTAAAAATTATTCTTGCGCATTGCTGTTGCAGTTTTTCTTTTATGAAACAAAAAATCATAAACCAGATGACACTTCTACAGTAAATAAATTGCTTTATCACTTGGAATGTTGTGTAAATAAACCCCAGGCTGCTCTTGTAGCTGAATGTGCTACATTTTGAAATTAACAATCATATGTGGCACCCTGGACATCATTCATCATTCATTCATTGGTATTATTTGTATTATTATTGCATTGGTATTTGTGTAATTAACTGGGCCACCCCCTTAAATGTGTAAAGATGTTAGGCTGACAAAAGGATAATGTAAACAACACTGCCAGAGCCACAATGGGTTTATGATAGGTGTGTGAATGATCAACAATTAATATTATTGGCAGAAATAGAGGGCCCCAAAATCAAATTTTGCTTAGGGCCCAATGGAGGCTTGGGCCGGCTCTGTCGGTCAGTCTAGCCTGGACTATCTCAACAACTACTGCTTGTTGAGCCATTAGACTTTGTGCAGGCATTCATGGTTCCCAAAGGATGAATCCCACTGACTTTGGTCAACCCCCAAGTTTTCATATAGCGTCACCACTAGGTCAGGTATCCCCTGAGATGTCTCAACAGCTACAGAAAGGATTGCCACAACATTTGCACACATTCATGGTCCCCAGATGTTGAATCGTACTGACTTTGGTGATCCTCTGACTTTTCCTCTAGCACCACAGTGAGTTTGACATTTGTGATTTTGAGTGAATTATCTCAACAACTATTGGATAGATTGCTATGAGATTTGATACAGACATTCATGTACCCCTCAGGATTCTCAGCTTTTCATCAAGTGCCAGATATTTAGTCTTACTGAACCCTGTATGTCAAACTGTCATGACGTAAACAAGCCTGATTACCATGTATTTGCGTGTTTAACAAATATAGTTTACATGTGTGCTATTAAAACATGAGCTACAAGGTCTTTATTCAACTACAGTTACACACATCATATCTGACTGATCCCAAAGAGACGATCTGCCCACAGCCACCACAGAAAGACACTAAAAAGCCCACTTAAGCAGAGGCACCTTAAGCAGAGTGCGTGGAAAGTGCGTCCATGTAAACACCTACTGAACACACACACAGTTTGGATTTCACTTGCCGATCAATATTGAAACAATATGGACGTTAATCTCATTTGCACTCTTCTTCTGTCCTCGGCTAAAGCTGCTGCAGACTGGCAGTGTGGGATCTCCAGTGGAATTACAACAAAGTCAGTGTTCAGAAGGATTTTCACAACATTCACAGGAATATTTTAGACTGGCAGGGCTTGTGCGCTATTAGATGTTAGAGAGATAATCAATACTCTATTTATACACATCATGTTCTACTTTTGCAAGCATTTTTCTGACAGACTAGACAGAAAAGACTGATTTTGGGAAAAAAAAATCAATCTGCTGTCGAGGATTGTGTAATGTAGTTGAAAGCGCCAGAAAAAGTAATTGAGATTATTTGTCAACTGTTGTTTCCCGATGACTTCATGACTCCTTTTTTCATTTTGGATGAAATTGTAGCACAAACAGTACCGTGTAATATCTGACAAATCTAAGGAAGTAATCTTGCACTGTTCAGGCAAATAATGACTTTATTATTCCGCTACAAACATTCACCACTGTATGACCAAAAATATGTAGACAACCAGATATGAAATCCATGTGACTGCTCAACATCTCCTCCAAAAGAAAGTGGGCATCATTATGTTGCTATAAACTCATCCACTCTTCCGATTTCAGGCTTTCACCAGATTTTGGAACCGGGGCTGCTGGGATTTTCTCCCATTCAGCCGCAAGAGCATTTCAGAGGGCCAACACTGATGTTGGGCATTAAGACCTGGTGCACAGTCAACTACTTCCACACCAAAGTGGGAAAAACATTTCTTTATGGACCTGGCTTTGTGCATGGGGGCACTGCCATGTTGAAACAGGAAAGGGAACTCCCTGCACTGTTGCCACAAAGCTGGAAACACACTAAGGTGTCATTGTTTGCTGCAGTGTTATGATATATTTTGAAACTAATAACCCAAACCATGCAGAGAGGGATGTCCACATACTTTTGGCTATACAGTTTATATCTCAAAGGCTTCATTTTTAATAATATTGCTAAGAGACATAAAGGGCAATAAATAAAGTGTAAATGAACAGCAGAGCTGCAATGTTGACACGTCCTTGAGATTAATATAACAACAGACGATTGCTGATGCCAGACAGTTTATCTTTGTAACACAATTTTGTCAGTAAAATTGCATCTACATCCCTCAATCAGTGCGTCAGGCTCCTTCTTTCATCAAGGAAGAACCTCTTTTAATACCTTTTGAGCCATGCTAACAGCAAGCAAAGAAGGTCAGTCATTGTGGTGAGACTTTGTACATTCATGGTCCCCAGAGGATGAATCCTACTGACTTTCCTCTAGTGCCACCATGACCTTAACGAATGATTTTGAGTGAAACGTCTTGACAACTATCGAATGGACTGTCATGATAATCCCCCTAACATTGACTTATAATAACTAAAGTTATCCCCTGACTTTACCTTTTGTGCCACCTTCAGGTCAAATTTTCAATTTCGCTTTAGCCTCAGCTGCACTTTGTGTTTAGTGCTAGTTATGATAAATGTTAGCATGCCAACACAGTAACCTAAAATAGTGAATATGGTGAATGGTGAATAACGTTATATATGTTTGGCATCAGTGTGTTAGTATTGTATGAGCATGTTCTGGCATTAACATTTAGCTCAAACAGAGCCATGCCAGTGTGCAAGCACAGCTCCACAGAGCAGCTTTTGTGGCTGCAGAGCCTTGTTGCCGTATGAATTCAACTAAAAAGCACTCTTTCTTTTCTTGCATGAATCATTGCGCCGAGCTTGAGACTCACTGTTCCTACCTTTGAGTTATTAGAAATGACACGCAGTCCTCAAAAGAACAAGGCCGCAAATGCAAAGCAACACAAATATTCCTGCCGCTGTGATAACAATTCGCACATTAATGTGAGGCAGGATCGACTGACCTGAACCTTCACCGTGGATTGTGTAAAACTGTTTTGTCCTCTTGGCCCGGAAGTGTATCGATAACTCGCTCTCAAGAATCGGATGAATAATGGATCAAAGATAAATGTTACTTAAGATTCACATCCATCTGAGGGATTAGATCAGCAGGTCTGGACTTCAAACAGCAGAAACAAATCGAGGGCTGACATGTTTTGAGGTTGGTTATTGATTCTGGCTGGCTGCAGATCAGGGCCTCATGGGTGACTCTCTGACTGCTCCCACGCGACCGCCGCCGCCGCCGCTGCAGAGAATCCAGCCGCTCTGGATTTCCAGGGGAAAGTCACGCTTCAGGGCAGAGGTTGGCAGCCAGCATGTTGATGATCTCCCAAAGTCAGCTTTTCCCTCAGCAGCATTCAGCTGTTTATTTTTCTTATTTTCATAAACTGAATCCATTTTGGTGATTAGGCCAAGCGATGATTCATCACATCACAAGCAGGACCTTTGCTGCTTTGAGTGTTTTAAACATGGAGGCTGAGGAGGGTCATTTGGCTCGCTGCTGATGACTCCCATCATACCTTGCTTTCCTCCTGCCTAATGCACTTCAGAGGAAACAACAGCATGGATCATTTTCTTGTCAATAGAGTCATTAAATATATCAAAGCATGCATGATTGATTAGTTTTAATCATTGTTAATGCTTCAGCTCAAACTTGGCTGCTCCTCTTTATCTCGTACACAACAAGTAAACATGAGGTCAGCGGTCCTTGGCTTGTTCTTCAAAGCAGCTTCTGTTAATAGTGGTGATAAATAACCTTAAGTGGAGTTTTTAAGTGTTTTTGATATCTGGGAAATAAGAGGAAAACCAGTTACAGTAATTTCAACATGTAAATAGTTCCTTCACTACATTAAGTGTTTACTGCTCCTTTTATGCTCTTTACAGCAATCAGGATGATCCAAAATATAAAAACGTATCTGTGATGTGATGCTAATGAAAATCTTTTAATGGACCTTAAAAATGAGGAGAAAATATATTCAGGCTCTCTGAGAAATTTCTGTGTAGGTTGGCACATATTTATTTCCATTAATTTAAAATCAAGCATAAGTAAATGTTACGTGAATCAGCACAAGCTCCTCGTTAAATTTCAGTGACTCATTATTGACTCAAACCGTGAGTGGGATAACATGATGAATGCAGGTACTTTCATACAAGTAACATCCTCCTCTGTATGCATGTATAAACGAGACAAAAAAACGACAGATATTTTGTGAGCCTCTGCTTAAGCACAGTGATGCTTTTAGCTAAATGCAAAGATTTGCAGACGCTCACAATGAGGATGTCAACACGCTGATGTTTAGCAGGTATAATGTTCGCCATCTTTGTTTAGTGTGTTAGTTATCTCTCCCAAAACCACAAATTTGAACCTCATCACCAAAGTCATTAGGATTCATCCTCTGGGAACCAGCCATATCTGTACCAAATTTCATTGCAATCAATCGATAAATGTTATGGCATTTCTGTACAAAGCCAAAAATGTCAAGAGGTAAAGTCAGAGGATTTCAGAGTCATCATTCATCCTCTGGGAACCATGAATGTTTGTGCAAAATTTTATAGCAATCCATCCAAAAGTTGTAGAGATTTTTCAGTCTGGACCAAAGTAATAGACTGACCCGACAGACTGACATTGCTCTCCCTATAGAGCTATGCTGCTAGCATGGCTAAAACAGGGATCAAGCTCAATTGACCTTAATTTAGGAGCAAGGCGAAAACATCTCAGTGACTTTATCCTATGAGGAAACTATGCAGCTGTCTCGTGGTCATGAAAGTGATGTGACTCATATGATAGAGATTATGTGATTTACCAGATCACAACCCAGTTGAAAGAATGTAGGAGATTTAAGACAATAATTAGATTTAAGATATATTAAGCAATGACATCATCATGGTCAACATATAACAGTCATATTTCTATCAATACTGTTCTTGAATGTACTGACATTATTAACTTCACTGATCATATGAGGGAGACGTTTTTCTCATCGTCCAGGCCGACATGCTCTTCAAAAGGAAGTTCAAAGGTCAAACAGGAGCCGTGCAACTAAAAAGGATTCACTTTCTTTTCTTGCTCAAAGACACTCCAGCAGCTCTGCATCTTATTCCACTGACAACTAACAGCACAGTGATGCAAATCAACTTACATGCCTCCAACATTTTAGTGGAAATTCACAAACAAATCTGAGCACTCTGGGCTTGAACTTTGAGTCGTGATACACGTCTGTTTACTCCACATACAACTAGATTAAATGTAATCAGAGAAGATGTTTTTTTTTCTCTCTAATGTTCTTAGCTCATTATTCCAAGAGCTGAAAACATTTTGGTAAAAATATTTTTTCCAGTCTGCGAGGAAAAAAAAAATCGGACAGGCCTGTTTTGTGGTAACAGGGATTATGCTGCATTCACATGGATTCAGACAGACGGTAGACAACAAACCGAATATAATTTTATTGGACAAGAGCAGGATGGTGAAATTAAAATATTTCCCTCACACAAGGAGAAAACATGGGCCATGTGGACGAGGATCTAATAATTACCAATAATTAATAATTGATCTAATAGAATAATAATTCTTTGCAAACAACACACCATCATGTTTCAGACTGTTTGTTTATTCATTTGTCCTTGAGAGGTTTGTCTGTCTGTCTGGATCCTTGTGATGGATTGAAGTGGATGTGCTGGTTTGTGCAGGCTGGCTTCAAACCAGTAGGCGTCGCTGTTTCTCTCTAATGAACAGCTGGACAGTAGACCTGCACAGATGCAAAAGATCAGTGAAAGTCTCTTGACATTTACAAAACATTCCTGGAGGTGATCCTGCTCATTTAATACCTATTGCCTGAGCTAATAAATGCTCAAATACAATAATATATTTTGTGAAATCAAAGAAAATCCATGGATTTGGGAGAGGTCATCTTTTAATACTTCTGGTATTTGCATCCATCTCTGGGTCCAACCTCTTGCTTCCAATTATCAAAGGGGGCTGGACCAGTTACCAAAGGGAGACATCTGATTGGCTGAGTCAGGTGTCAATTATAGGCTGGTCCTGTAGCCTCCTGTTGGTGAACAGAATCCACACCAGAAGTCAGAAAGTCAAATTTCACCAAGGGGACAAACCGGGAAGGTGAATGATCCGGTGATCCTGAGAGCTCCCATCAAGCTTCACAGCAAAGAAGTGAGCTCAGACCTGCTTTTCTTTGACCTCTTTAATGTGGTTTTGCACATTAAAAGGAGGTTAATTGGACTGGAGGACTTGTTGGCACCTTTTACGCGCAGCCTTTTACGCACCGTTTTGAGCAGCGTCAACATGACTTTAACGCACCTGAGCACCTGAACTGCCATGATGACACTGATGACCGGTGGCATGTCTGCTGTGGTGAACCTTGTCCTTCGCTGTGGAATAACCTCCGGGGTCCAGGAGCCAGCAGGGAGAGCTGATGTGGCCGTTTGGAGCAGCGCACCAGTCTGATGCCAGCTGGGGTTTGACTGAGTTTGGGATGCAAGAGGAACCTTAGAGAGACGATCCTCGGCTTCTTCCAGCTGGATTGAACCCGGAGTCATGGCCTCTGAGGTGGTGTGCGGGCTGGTCTTCAGGTTACTGCTGCCTATGTGTCTTGCAGCTGGTGAGTTTTGTCTTTGATCCACACTTTTACGCATCATCATGGCAGATTGTGTGTGTGTGTGTGTGTGTGAGCTAGTTGAGCTGGTGACTGAATTATTAGTTTATCTGATAGATTATTGTTAATATTTTCATAATACTTTTTCATATTTAATTTTCAGTTTTAGAAATTATGCTTCTGACTTGTTATTTTTCAATCTTTCTTTTTGTTTCTCTACTTATGTTTTTATTGTTATGACAATGACAATGGCAATAAAACAGATTCTCATTGTGACCATCTTATAAATGAGTTCATTATATGTAGCTTATATTTAACACGGTGACTTTGTTTTTATTTGGCAAAATTAGTTTTACCAACTTTTTACACTCATGAAAATCTATAACATAAATGTCAAATCTGAAATACTTGAATATGCAGAATTTTATGAGCTGAAATCAAATTTATGATTGTGTCAAATTTCATTGATTTTTTTGATAATTTGCGATTGACCCCATGATGCAGGAGGTCACAGTTAATTTCTCATCACTGCTGAGTTCTGTGTTCTTAAACTGGACAGAAACAAAAGCAACAGACTGCACAGTCTTACACCTGCTATGATATATAAAGTATAGGAAGGAAGTAGCTCAGTGGGTCAAAAATAAAGGAGCCGGTTTCAGGCTTCAGCAAAGTCACCTCAGCTAGTTTGATTCTGTTTAAAGGAGTGAGATCAATCAAACTCTTGTTTCATCATCACAATTCAATTTTCACCATTTGTTCCCCTTTTCATGGATTTGAACATAAATCAGTGTTCACCGGGTTTTGAGGTACATGATTTTGGCATTTGTCTTGCCCCCAATAGTTCAGGCTCAAAATGCTCTGGTAGATCCATCTCCGAACCCAGCCTGAAGATATCTACCCAGATTTACGATCATTGAACAAATCGTTAATGAGCCATTTTCCTGCTTCGTCCTGCCCTTTGTGAAGTTTATTGGTCAATATCTCGAAAACTAAAGAAGATATCAACAAGCATTATGTATCGTTTGATAGCCTTGGTCCAATAATGATCCACAAACAATTTGATAGTAATCGGGCCTTCGGTTTAAGATGAGATGTCAAAAATGTGTTTTTTAAAAAATTAAAATGCAGAAAATCCATCATGGCAGACTTTTATGGTCCAGGAGGCTTTTTTGTCGAGCACATTGAGCTGGACCTGTGTGTCCAATTTCAAGTTAATTGGACGTACGATGTGAGGGGTGTGACCTTTCCAAATTGTATTTTTGTGCCATGACATAAGACAAATACTACAACTGCCAATAATAAAAATAATAAAGTTGCACAGACACAACAGCGTTCTGCCTCTTTGGGGTTTGAACCCTAATTACAGACCAGAACATTGTTGTACCAGCACCGTTCTTCACCTGTCTGTCACCTTTTATTGGATTTAGAAAAGGAAACACAGCCAATAACAGAACATCTAGTCTTCAAAAGCAACCACTGCACACGGTTTATGTCTCAGTTGTAGGTTTAGAAATGTAAAAAAACCAGACAAATATTAAGTGCATTGTTTTCTCTTTTCAAAGTTTGAAATGCAAAAATAATCAACTCACAAACCAGTTTACTTTTTTTTTGTTTTAATTTGCTCACTTTAATAAAAACTGAAACTATTAATTACTGTTCCTTACTCAAACAGTGACTCAATCAACTGTGTTATGTATATTCTCATAGCATTAGATATTAATTTCTGTGGTTTCTTGTGTGGTTCTGCTTATTGCCTATTAATGAATCACCAGTGTTGTTATTGATTGTTTAGCTGCTGACTGGACCTTCAGTGTCTGTAGTGTTAATACTGTCAATTAGCATCTGTATTGTAGCTTGACAGAGTCGGAGCGACGTGTCTTCTGTTGCACATTCCTCCGACTTTTAGTCAGCAGTGAAGCTTTTTGGTTTGTTTATGGCTTTTATAACTTTGTTAAGAAAAGCGTGCTACACAGATGAAGTTATTGTTGCTGTGTTAGTGGATGTTGTGTTTGATTCACTCCTCTGCTATGCAGATTCAGAAGATGACTCACTGTCAAACTTGGCAGCTTATTTGGATTTAGGATTGACTTTTAGTACTTTTAAACCGACTGGAAAAGTCTCGTCTTTGGAGCTCATAAATTACTAGTTTCACACACTTAAATGCTGATTTTGAGTTTGTGGAGTTCGAGGTATGATCACACCTTGGATGCAGATTATTAAATGCATTTTACTTTGTGTCTTAATTCTGTGGTAGGCCACAAGTGAAAAATGATTAGTGTCTAACTGCCAGTGTGGTTCCACTGTGGTGTCTGTGTAAGACTTATAGGGCTGAGGTCCTTTTAAAGCTAACAGCATGCTGTATAAGACCCACTCAGTACCACCATAATGCATCACTTGACAGCCCGACGCCCCCTTTATTTCCAAAAGCAATTGTGAGGCCATGCATTGTCTCCATTAATTCGTGGAAAGTCGTTTTAACAGTATGAATTAATAATGCGGTTGTGAGGGAGAGAAGAATTGCCTTCCCTTTTATCGTAAACATACCTTTAATATTTTATGTTTTTTCAAAGTGCAAATGAGCACTTGTCATTCACTGCAGCTGTACACAGTAACTGACAGGATGGAGGAAATGTAAATTGGAAAGAAGGGAAGGTGAACAGGAGCAGACGGTGTCGTGGATGAGCGAAGGTTCTTCTGTCATCAGCTTCACCTGATCAGCTTCACCGACTTTGCTTCATTAGTTCTGTTGGACAGTCAAAGATCTCGTCTTAATTAAAACCGAATGGGTTTGTTGTACATCAATAGCCATCAACCCATCAGCTCACAATCAGCTGTTTTGTTCTTTATCATTTACTTGTGGCTGGAAGATCATTTCAGGTTTCATTTCTTCAAAATAGAATAAAAAAAATCGGAATGAACAGAGAGGAAACACACAGCATCAGAGCATATGTTATCTGACTCCAAACATTAACCTGACTGTATATGTTCAGTCGTGTAATATATGTTGTTTCTTTTCTCATGTCCCAGTGAAAGACTTGTCTGCTGACGTTACACAGTCTGTGTTTCCTGTTGGCCATCTGACAGCACCTCTATTGAAAAGCACAGAACTGCTGGGCCCATGTGTACACAGTTCCCCCGCCACACACATTCATTTGCACACAGCTACACGTTCGCTGATCAAACAGGCCGCTGGTTATGCGTTTTACTGGCAGAGTCTGGAGTGTGAACACGATTATGAGCGCGCACTTGCACCAAATGTCTGATCTGATATTGAACTTGTGGTGTGAATGTACAGACGGTGGCGGCAGGTCAGATGTGTTGAGTCGGGTAGGCTGAAGTGGAGTAAAGCTCAACTCTGAGGCAAACACAGGTGGAGGGTGACATGCAGATGAATAGACTCAGCTGGCAGCATCATGATGATTCAGAGGAGACGTAGTTGTAAAAATAAGGCTTTTATTGCCTTTTTAAATATCTAAACACATCTGAACAAAATGGTTCAATCAAAACCACATTCAGCAGAAACGGAAGAGTTGCCTCTCAAAATGTGATAGAAATTTAGTCCTGGTGTAATTTAGTGAAAATCAGAGGTTGTTTACAGAAAAACAAGCTTTTTGACTCTAATTTCTGCCATTTATTAACATAATAATTAGACAAATGCTGTCAAATGTCAAATCCCTCTACTGATGATTTTGAGCTGGATTAAAACACGATAAAATTAAAACTGAGACAAGTACAGAAATAAAACCAGAGATAATAAAAAAAACAGTTCAAGTTGTAAAAAATGAATAAATACGTAAATAAATGTAATTTTACATATAAAAGAATCATAAAATGGTTGTTAGGGGCTTCATTTTGCTACTTTAGTCTGTAAACCAATCAAAACTGTTTGTGGGTTGTAAACAACAACAAATTCAATACTGAGAAAATAACATGAACGTCAGATTCAGAGTAGAAGAAGAAGAAACATCGGCCTCTTGTTCGTGAAGAGAGGAGCTGAGGGAAGATTCATGTTGTAAGTAACTGTCTGATAAAGAAAATGTTTTTAATTTTGAGGTTAATATGTGGTGCTAACTCATTAACTAAAGTGAGCATATGTAGCTTTATTAGAGTCAAACTAACCTCACTTTGTTTTTGGCTGTTTGTTAGCTCGTTAGCAAGCTAACAGGCTATTGCATCAAAGCTATTGATGTTGAATGAAGCTAATGTCTGAAATCTTCCTCTTACAAATGAAATGTTGAATTCATAAACAATAAAACACACACTTGCTCAATTAAATACACTTGAATTAGCAAAACAGCCTCATGACCAGTAGCTTACACTTGCTAATGTCGCTAATAGCAAATTTCAGTTGACCTCATGATTTTTTTTTCTACTTGTGTTTCTGTTATTCTACTATTATTGTAACTCTAGTTTTTTTTATTGTACTGTCATTTGTATTGTAGTATTGTTGTACTGTATTGTTGTATTGTGTAACTAGTACATGGCTATGAGCTAACCTCTACACAGACTAACAGCTAGCTAGCAAGTAGCTAACCAGTTAGCCAGTGATGATTAGCCAGCTAGCTAGCAGACATTTTATTTTAAAATTGATCAAACAAACTTAAAGCTGCAACATATACTTGATTTATTGATTAATCAAGTGACAGAAAATTAATTAGGAACAATTTAATTATAACTGATTTAATTATTTAAGTGTTTTTCAAGCAAAAATGCAAAAAAATTAACAGCTTCCAACTTATCAAATGTGAATATTTTTATGTTTTCTTACTCTTCTGTGACAGTTAACTGAGGATGTTTGAACTGCTAATCTGACAAAATAAGACATCAACTTCAATATTTTATAGACCAAAAGATTAGTCAAGCAAATAATAGATGGAGCTCCTCCAAGATGTGTTACGTGATCTGAAAGACTTACTTTTACACAGTAAGCAGTTTGTTAAAATTATATTTGGATTAAACTCCTCACATTGTGAATGTCATTGTGGATCCATCAACCACTTAGTTTCAACTTTCACGCTCTAATGATAACTGCTTTAATCATTTAAGTACATTTTCAAGCAAAAGTGGCTAAAATCGAGCTCAACAAATGTGAATATTTTGATGTTTTCTTTCTCTTCTATGATAGTAAATTTAGCATGTTGGAGTTTGGACATAATGAGGCACATTAAGACATCAACTCGAATGGTGGAAAGAAAGAACCAATAACTAAGAATGATTAGTCGTGCAAATAATAGATAGATTCACAATGAAAATGGTTATTATTTGCAGACCTGAATGAAATGAGCTGCTCCAAGAAGATGTGTCATGTCATCTGAAAGGCTTATTTTTACCCTATAGGTTTGTTAAAATCACTATTTGGATTAAACCCCTCACATTGTGAATGTCATTCTGGATCCATCAACCACTTAGTTTCAACTTTCCTGCTCTGATGAAAACAGTACACCTTCTCACAGCGGTGGTATAGACAGTGGTATGCTCTTTATTATTTTCTTCAGAGGGATTTAAATTCCTCTGTTATCTCCCAGTGCTCGCTCTGGCCAGGCACTGCACCACCTTATCTTTTTTCATGACATTTATGTTTTTGGGCTCAAACTCAGAAGTCGGTTGGCCTTGATTTTACATTTAAGGCTGGTTTGCTTCTCTTGTGTTTCGGCTTTGTGTGGCTGTAGTAATAGCTTTTACTAGTAGAGACAATAGCCTGATTCAGATATGAATGGGGGTTTTTGCAGTAATCTGATGTCCGAAAACAACGACAGTTTATTTTCATTCCCCGTGTAAAAATCCTCAGATGGTGAGTCATACAGGGAAGGCAAATGGTCAGGAAAGACTGTGGTCAAGTGTCTGCAGGCTAACACAGCCATGCAGATACAGATTAACTTTATCTCTTCACAGTACAGATATGAAAGGACTTCTTTGGATTTGTAACTCTGAGCAGATGAATAATGGGGGCAGCAGGCTCCAAACTGCCAACATGGGCAGGTTTAGCGCTTATTTAATGCCACATTTAACAAAGATAAGATGAAGTGGGTGGAGAGAGTGTGAGACCAAAAATTAAAGATTGTGAGTCATTCCCTCCTCATTCACTCCCGAGATAAAGTTTCACATGAAAAGTTTGAAAGTGAAACAAAAAATGAATAACAATAATGATAAAGTGATTTTTTTATGTTGTTATATGGTGCTCGGGCTGTCTGGCATATCAAGCATGAATATTTGAAACTTAATCACATAGATAATCTACAGATGTTTGTGATTTACTCAGAGATGACAGCCCCCATAACATTTATTAACTTTAGCTTTCATTGCTCTGTATCAGAGCACAGAGAAAACAAGGAGGTTCACTTACTGTAGGGCTCCAGCAAGGGAAAAGTCAGAGCCAAGTCAAATGTCAATGAATAGGTCCATTGAGTCTGCAAAGATAAATAAAAGCACCATTTTCAGCAGTTAAGTGTAATTTTTTTCAGTAGTTCAAGACCAGTAGCTGCCCAGACGTGCCGATCTCTGTGACTGAGACGGTAACTCATGAACCCGACCTGGTTGTAAACTGTGCTTGCTGATTTAACCGCAAAGAGAAATTTGGGAGGTCAAACAGTGTGTTCTCAATTTGTGTAAGGTTACTGTGAACTTCCCTCTGACCTAAAAATGTTCAAAGAAAAGTAAGACGGGAAAACATTTTGTGCACGTTCAAGAAAAACTGTTGTAAAAAACTTAAAAGTTGCTTCATGCATAGGCTTCAGTGGTGAAATGGGTGATTGTTTGCTACAGTGTGGTTCATTTTGGATGCGTTAATTGATGTTCAGTCAGCAGGTGATGGGAGTCGTTTAACTGGTAAAAGCCCTGATCAGAGCAGATGGTCAGTCTGACTGGGAAATGAGGTGCGGAGGTACAGATCAATACGTCAATTAATGGTTTTTGGAAGTCATGTTTGCACTTAAGCGCTTTAACTTTCATCATGAGCTTAAAAGACTTCCTTCATGTGCCTCAACGGGGTGTGTTTAGTGTTTAGTGTGTGCGTAGGGGGAGTATTGGGAAAGGGTGAGTGTGTGGAGTTACATAATCCAGTGTCATGAGTAGTGACACATCCTAAACACAGTACATTAAACTCAAGCTTGACTGAATTTAAAGTAGAGTTTGACTGCAACTAATGATCATTTTCATGATCAATTAGTCAGATGATCATTTTCTTTGTTAATTGGTTAATCGTTTACAAAATGTCAGAAAACGAAAAATGTCCATCCTCACGTTTGAGAAGCTGTTATGAGAGGCTGTTTTGCTTAAGCAATTAATAAATTATCAAAATAATTGCAAACTGATTATTTGATTAATCAATTGTTGCAGCTCTACTCGAAAGAAAATGCTTTGAGTTTTTCTTTATACAAATAAGCAGTAAAGAGGAAACTGTTCCAGTGTCTTCATTTAACTGGAATGAAAATCAGCAGTGGTCATTCATTTGATTTCCTTTGTGTCTGTAACATTCATCACTGGCATAAATGAAATAAAATTTGATTTAAGAAAGGAAGAGAATGTAGGAAAAATTAGAGTGAAAATATTGCACAAAGTTAAAATGTAATCAACATTAGCTATCAAATGTCAGTTTAGTCATCGATCAAAAAGACTAAAACCAAACACTTTTGACATTTCACAATCTTCACCTTCCATGTTGCTGTGTTTCATTTCAAGTTTTGGCAACCAAAAGCTATTTTCCTGTTTTCAAATTCAGAGGTACATCATGCATTTTAGGGGCATCTGGTAAGTGACGCCACAGAGATTTTGTGGAGTTTTAACATAAAAAAATGCTCCAGTTTCAGTAATGCTCACAATCCATTAAATTCCATGGGATTCTCGCAAAATGAAATCTTCACATATGATATAAAGCTGCACTCTGTGAGGCTCTATACAGCACGGAGAGGCAGAGCTGACCTCTGGCTGCTCAGTCAGTTGATCGTCTCTCTTAACACCCAAAGACTGCCGGGTGATTATTGTACTTCAAAACAAACGTCAATTCCCTGAATGACTAAATTAAGCTCCGTCTCTTTTTGTGATGCAGGCCAGATGAACAGATAATGAGGCTTGTGAGTGTGAAGTTTGGTTACAGGAATGTTCTGGCTTTTTATTACTACGAGCAGCTTTTCTACACCAGGAACATTTTAATGACTTTCACCACATGTTTCTCTCAAATCTGTGTTTAGTTTATCTCAGTGACGACTCCTGAGCAGGCAGCTTGTTACCGCTGCCAGCTTCTGCACTTTATTTACTGTTAAACGTTATGTAAGGCACGCAAAGCAATAAAGACACTATTGAATTAGTGGTGTTTAAATAGAGTTTCGCTGTTGTTTACTATATCAAAACTTGGATGTGCTGTTCAATCTGTGTTTGTGTCTGTGTTTCTGCAGCTTGCCTGTTCAGGTACAATGGCCTGTCCTTCGTCTACCTCATCTATCTCCTGCTCATTCCACTCTTCGCAGAGCCCACAAGCACAACAATGCAGGGTAAGATCTATTGTGTAACCATTTAAACTTAACACATTTGATGACTTTGGCTTTGTCCATTGCCTGGAGAATCTTGACTGTTTCGCAAAAGCCTCCACTTTGAATTGCAATATTGTTCTCTGTAATGTAAACCAGCCCTTCTCCAGGGGACTTGAATTTCCTTGAGATGAGGATGGATTTGGCACATAGTTCAGTCCATGAAAGGTAACATCGGTTAGTGTGGGCATGAGTCCATCTGTAATAATAAAAATGATCCATGGCAGGCCAGATCTGAGATAGAAAGACATGATCCATCAGGGCCAGATCTGATATCCATTTCATGAAAATTAACATTTTAGGCTTAGGTTTGGTTTATTTGCAAAGATTATGTTCAAATAAAAGATTAAAAACTTAAAACAGGAGAATACTGAACATAAGCTGTACAGCTGAGAAACAAAACCCAGGAGAGGCAAAGGAAATACCCTTAAGAGAAAGAAAAAATAAAAATGGGCTGTTTTTGATAATAACTAACCTCCTCAGTTATCTCCACTGATTCTTTAGATGGGCTTAATTTCATAATACCATGATCTGTGTGCATTTGACAAGTGTTATTAGTTCATTCAGCTGACGTGAAGGTTGAAGTATTTAGTTTGCTGAATGGAAGCCACCCCTAAAGCTGGTGAAGTAGCTTCAACATCGTCCTTCGACCGCTACACTGCAGCTACTCATCCCTCAAAGAAATATAAATCACACCACAGGTTTATGAGAAGTGACTGAGGTGACTGTTCTCTTTACGGGCGATGAAAGTGAGATTGCGGTTTCCAGCTTCAGCCGCGCCTTTATGCACTCCGCTCACCACAAAAATACTAAACGTAATAGGGGTTTCTGTCGGAGACCACATGCAGTGTTTAATAATACATAAACCCATATTGGTGGAGGGAACAACATCCAGTCCGAGAGCTGTCTCTGCTCGTCTCCAGCTGAAATAACAATCAGGAAGTAAAGGAGGAAGAGCGGGAGAGGGAGAGGATTGAGCAGAGAAAGTGGACCACTTACACTCTCATCAATAGTTAAAGAGAGAAGTCTTCTAGTAAAGCTCAATGTTCATGTGTCTGATAGCTGTTGACTTCAAACATGGGTCAACTCATTGCATTTAAGTCTGAATTTACATGGTCTTTTTTAATTAATATCAAAACCTTCCTGTTTTATTTGTCTCATAGCATGAAGTGGGCCTGTAGCCAAAATGTCCTGTTCCCCAATCAAGATTATGTCATGTTGCCCAAGTATACAGTATGATAGACAATTTAACACCAAGAAGAAATGACAAAGTGTTGTGATTCAAGATTTGTTTTATCTTAAAAATGTTTTTAAACCTCAACAATAAATGTTTTTTCTTTCTAATAAAACTTTATTTTTTACATAACAGTGAAATCATTGTGTATTTAGATCGCAAAGTTATTTGCTCCAGTTACAGAATTTACCCCATTCATTCTCCCATTGAAAAGCAAGTTGGGGTTTTCCTCAAAGGCTGCAAAAGGCTGTCATAGAATTAAAAATAATTCAAGGCTTTTAGGCATATTTGAGCAGTAGAATTGTTTTATATTTCTGAAACAAAAAAGCTTTCAAATGTCAGAATGATTGAAGCAGGTGTTGAGTCAATGGTGATCTAATAGTAACAGTGTCCTAACTCATAGCAGAACAACCTCTGAAATGCTCTAAGCTCTTCTATTCTCATTCTTAAAAAAATACATAAATAAACACAAAGATTTCATTGAAGCACTGATGCTCTTTTTCCAGGAAGCCCTGATTGTCAACTGAAGTTGACGTGATACTTTTTTTACCAGCTTCTGCTTATGTAACCTTTAACCAGACATTGTTGTCTTTACTGTAGCGTGATCATGTCCAGAAGCAAAAACACAAAAGAAGGGAATATCACACATGTAAATTGCCACAGATACTCTTCCAGTGTAACACCTGCCACAGTAAGCATGTCCCATCTGTCTGCCTCACCTGTCTGTCATCAGCGAGGGGAACTGCAGGCTGAAAGAGCCACAGCGTGAGGACGTTTCACCGAGCAGAGTCTTTGTAACCGGATTATTAGTGACTGATTATAAAATGATTGGAAACTTTAATAACTGCACTTTATTTTAGGTAAATATTTGTCTGATTGTTGAAGGAAAAAGGATTTAGTTTGAGGCGTAATTTCGAATAACAGCTGTCTGTGGTTGAGGAGGATTGTGATAGCATGGGAAAATTAATTTCTATTGTTAAAGAGATCAGTTGTCCATTTAACTTCAGATTGTATAGATTTAGGATGAAAAGCCAGTTTTAAAGTAATTATGATAATATGAAATAATTATGTAGGGATTATTTTGATGACTCCTCCCTACTGGCTGTGACACATGACATTTAAATGATTCACTTAATTGATGTATGAACCTTACCTCCTGACAGTACAAACTTAAAATAATACACTTTCCATTGTGCAAAAAGACACGTTTTTAAATTGTTTTAGAGGGAATTAGGGGACAAATTGAGCTAAATTTAGTGCTTTGTTTTGATGGTCTGTTTCATTTTGTCCTTTGAATCTTAAAGGACATGCAGCAGTTAAATCACTAAAGTTAATTTAAACCAAATGTTATACATGAATAATTCATTGGGTGTAATTTGCTTTAAAAAGCCACAGCGGTGTGATGTGCCCAAGGATATGTCAGAATCCTGGACTCCAGTCTTAACTGGAGTCAAGCAATATCTTATACAACTTGTTGTTGTTTGTGATTTACTCTCTAATGTCGTAATTGGAGTATTTGGCTCCACATCCCCTTGAAGGCAATTCTCAGTGGAGGTGAACAAAATCTAAACTGTTGCTCCAGTATGGGTAGCAGGCATTTTAAGAGCTTGTACAGTGGGTGCTATATGCCTTGTTGAATGGGCACCGACATGACAATTTCCCTTTGGGGAGTCTTTTAGTACTGTTGCATGAATTTGTATAAATATTTGATGTTATGGATGATTTATCAGGTTTATGTTTTAGCTAGTAGACTTCTAACAGGGGTGTCTGGCTTTTACACATCTCTGAGTTCGGCTTTTTTAAAAATCTGTCTTTAGATCTGAGACAATTTTCTCCTTCGTATTGTCTGGCAGGGACGTCTCAAAACTGACCAAATGCATGGAGGTTCAAAACATTTCTTTGGCTCTCACTGAAACTATGATTCAGCAAGACCATGTGGTTAATTCAGGCTTTAATTTTGTCAAATGGATCTGATTCTCTGATTGATTATGGAAAATGCAGCAACTGTTAAAACTGAACAATGCCCTCTGTTTTGGAAGCCTTTAAAAAGTACTCTTGGGATGGCGCTTTGAGACCAAATAATGCATCGGAGCAAAATACTAACTCAAGATGAGCGTGAGGCAACCAAGACAGATGGCCGTCACACAATAAAAATGCTCTATTACAAATAGGAAAAAAGAAGTGTAGAGCCAAAGCAGTTGTGTTGTCCAGAGCCTTAGGACCAATTTAGATTTTAGAAGCTTGCTAACAGTCCTCATACCTCATATTTACAAGCATTCCTTTCCCTCTTTGTGAAAGCCCAGGGAATTACAATGGGAAATTAGCACAAATTGTTTTCACTTCAACATTTAATTTGCCTGCCATGGTCTGTTGTTGCTCACATTTGATAAGCTTAGCCCTCGATCGCCCGAGGCTCAGCAGTTGCGTTTCACCTTAGCCAGGATATTGTGCCATACACCATAATAAAACTGCTATGTGTTCCCCTGCTAGGATCCAGTAAATATAATGAGATCGAGTTGTTGACCTGTGCAGAGCCAGTGGACCAAATTGAGCAGATATGTGGGACGGTTTAATCCTTTAGGGCATTGCTGTCATTTCTTCCTCAAAGAAGAAGAGTCCCATCAAGCTTGCTCCACCATGAGGGTGAACATTTTCATTTTCACAATAAAAGGGGGTCCGAGAAATCCCACTGTAAAGAATTATCACCATAACAACTCCTGAAATTATCCCAAATACCTGTAGGTGCACTATAAAATAGCCATGTGTGGAACAGCTGTGGCAGCTCCTCAGTCTGCTCTCATCCTTCCCTCCCACGATCAGTAACGTCCACTGACAGCTGTATTCTTTACCTACTTTAAAGGGCCAAGTCATCTCTTGAGAACATGAACAGCCACCAAAGCCAGAAACCAAAGATTCAAATAGGGTATAAAGGCTGGTTTTACTCCTTCCACGATGAATCAGACACTTAGAGAGAATTAGAGGTCTTGTGGTCCACCAGAATGTTTATTTGACTTTTGAGCAGAAATAAGCTTTGCTCTATGCTAGTGTTGCCAGTTCTTAACCAGGATATGTATCTGATCCACAGAAAATCCCCTTTGGGTGCTTGTGCACTCGCCGTCACCTTCTTTACAAATTTACTCAAAACAGCTTCAGTCTTCACAGCAGATCACATGAATATGAATTGTAGTTCTTCTTGCTCTGCCCTGAGAGAACAATAAGAATTGAGAAATCACAGCTTTTAATGTTGCACAACTCAAAAAGTGATTAAAATATCACCCTTGTGTTAAACAAAGTTCTCTGTGTTTAGAAAAAATGACCAGCAAAGAGACTTTTTCTTGGTTTGAATACATGAACAGTAGAAATAACATGTGGAAATCCTTAAGCTGAGTGGTGGTGGTGGTGAACTCACTGTAGCTGTTCTCCTCTTCCAGGCCACACAGGGCGTCTGCTGCAGTCCCTCTGCTTCACCAGTATGTCCTTCCTGCTGCTCCACATCATCTATCAGATTACCGTCAACAGCCTCCTGGCAGGAAACTCCATCACCTCGGACTTCAACTGTGAGTACACTGCAGCCTTTATGGTAAAGGCTCTAAACGTCGTGAGCTTTGTTGTATATGTTAAAATCAAAGCCACTCACAGTCCAAGAATCCACGAAGAAGGTGCAGAATGGACTTTACTGGTTTCAGTTTTTACTGTCTACAAACCTTTTCAAAGACATACAAGAGGACTCTTAATAAAGGTTACTGGACTAATGAAGATACAATCAACCCTTTAAACTCAGTTTTTAATGTTGGTTAAATTTCGACAGTTGCCACCCTGTCTTCTAAACATGATGTTTATGTACTACAATATGGATCTGCCAAAAACATTTAAATGGACGAAACCTAATTGTTGCCTGGATTATATTTAATGGTAACATTTTTTCCTGTTCATTAGTGTTTGATACATACAAAAGTTGGAGGAATGGATAGTGGGCCTACAAAGACTTTGACACTGATTAACTTAAGGAGACTAAATTATTTTGGTCATGGCTATAGAAGGATTGTGGTTATTTTGGTTAAGAATTGGAAAAGTAACAAATCCTGTCTCATGCTTCAAGCCAGTTATTTAATATTTAAACAAGACCAGCTTTTTCCCCTAACCTTAACCAAGTGCTGTAAGAGCCTAAAGCTGGATTTATACTTGATGCACGTAATGAAAGAAGTCCTGCCGTCAATAAACAGGCAGCAAGTTTTGATTTATAGTTCAGTGTGCAACAACGTGCAACACTAGACGGATGTGTTGTACATTAATTGGACTGTATTGTGCTTTAATTATATCCAACGTAGTAACTGTGATAACATTCTTTAATAATTTTGTTATATGGACAACTTTCGAGCTGGTCCGGCTTGTTTTATTTCTGAACACGAGATTAGATTTGTGCAGTTTGTTGTTGAAAAGGCTTTGCTAGATGAGAAGATAAATTACCGTTTTTGCCTTCACTTTTAATAATCTCTACTGGCATCAGAAACTTATTAATAACTTACTCACTTTGAGCACTCATGTAAGACCAAAACAGAGAGATCCCTCCTTGTTGGGCCACATGTTCATGACAGACTGTGTGCACACGTGTGTCCCATCCATCACACAGGCCGTTTTGTGCATAAACTCTGACCTGAGCTATTGATGCAGTGTCACAGAGTTGTATATCATCAGAGAAGGTGTAGTTTTTTTACAGCCTGAGGGAAAGTTTCCAACCAGAAAAACTAAGTGAAGACATGCTCCATTTGCAGGAGTAGGTAAAATATGCTCTCTAATAGCGATTCACAATTTCTAGAAATATCCTCGCTCTTATTGCATTTTGTCACATCATGAAGATTTATGAATCTAACACATTCCTCAATGTAATTAGCTTCCTTGTGGCATATGGCGATGTAGAAAAAAAGAGATTCTTTCTGCCAGTAAAGCAAACACTGTAAGCTACTGACGCAGTGTTGGGAAGGTGTTAATAGTTGGCCATGGGCTTTTTATGAAACTCTGTATCAAACTGTAAAATTTGAATGTGTCTAGACAGGACAGACCCTGACCTTGTGTTTTAATGACTTGTTCTTTCTAATGGAGGTGAGTCGCTTTCCAAAGTCAAGGCACAGCCAACTTTGCTCAGAAGGCAGAACGGACCTTATCGCCTCAGGCAGAAACACACAGAGCCGTTCAGAGAGGGTAGACTAAATATTCACTCAAGGAGATCTTTATTACTGAGGTCTCAAGGGCTGCAGTTTTTGGCAGATCAAACCCTGGTGTGATGAGACCATAAATTTTATCCATCTACCGTATTTATCTACCGGTATGTTTTATCTGCCTGTCCATTGTTCTGTCTGTTTTTTTAAACAATAGTTCCTTGCATGAACAGGATTGTAAATTGTAAAAGAAATTAATGTAGTTTGTAACTCTTTGCAGCACTTTGAAAAGCTTTAATTACATAGCAAGCGGTTTGTTCATTGATTTTTTTAACGTATAGATCAGAAAATACAGAATTCAACGGATAACATATTTAACATATTAAAGTGAGAACTGCTTATGACCAACATGGTTCAAAGATATTCAAAACCGTGACAGATAAGAACACATAACATGTAGAAAAACTTTAAATGATAAGTGCGGTTATATTTTTCCTATTATCTTTCCTATATAACATTGAATTGATTCTACTAACAAATATTGTCTGTATCCAGAGCCTGATATTTTTTATTGCTTGAGCTCCATATTCTTCTCAGAGTGACATATTCTTTCATTAACTTGAACACACACACTGTAGTTCATATTGAGTCAATTCTGCTCCTGTAAATACTCACAACAGCAGCAAATATGTATTAATCCCTGGCTGAACACAGTCCCCCAAAATACACTATTTACTCCTGTTTGAATAGTTTGCTAAAATCGTGGCTCTAGGGATGCCGACATCGGTATGTCAGTCAGTCCCACACTTTGGTCCTCCATCTGTCTGTGCCAACATCAGGTCGAGATTTCAGTTTAGGGTATGAGGTCATAAATCGGTACCTTAGTTTATGATCAAACACCTGCAAACTAATGACATTCCCATCAGTCTCAGCTTTTGTGCTAATTAACAAATGTTAAACACGCTAAGCTAAGATGGTGAACATTATACTATCACCACTGACCTGGTGTTATAAACATGCTGAGTAGTTAGTATTCAGGATTTTGTTTCAGACTATATATCATAAAGCTCCATTGGCACTTGAATGAATACCATCTTAAGTCATTATCTGCAACATTTAACAGCAAAGTTCCTGTTTGAGCACTGGGCTACTCGGAAATTGCTTTTTATTGAACAGCTGGTGGATCCTGGCCGTCATTTTCACAATTAATGAGGCACAGGGTGGAGATAAAGAGACTCTTAAGAGTGTCCATATTATTTTATAAAGTAAGAACTTTTCTACAACACATTGCTGGCAACATTAAGACACAGAATTTTACACAATGTTTTACAGACATGAGAAAACCTGTGATGATTTGTAAACATATTGTTTGGATTGCTACTTCCTGAAGTTAATGTCATCCTATTCCTATTTTTATTTTTGGGCTACATATGCAACAGGAAGTCAAACATTACTCTTTGTCCCCAGATCTGCCGCCTATGTTCTGAGTAAATGCCTTATCTCAGGTTTCTATATCTGGCATTTAGCCCCTTGACACCCTTTTCCTTTAGGCAGCCAAGTGTAAACAAGGAGTCCTCCATTGCAGTGAGGCGGTTATCCTCCCTCCAGATAACTTTATATAATTTCCTCTGTTCTCCGTAGCCAAATACACCATTAGAGCAGTAAACTGAGTTGAGAACGAGTAAGAAAACCTTTCCAAAAAAGCTAACACCTCCAGCTGTTTGGAGCAGGTCAGTGACTGGTCACCAGATGAGCTTCCTTTGGAGTCATCTGTCATTCCTCTGTGCTGACTCGACATGGTGGGAGCTGCATTTACAAACAGTCACGAGCGTTTGTGTTAACCGTCAGAAAGTACCAGATGGGTGGAGCTCACTTCATTTCAGATAATGTCATTTCAGATAGTGACAGAAAAATACACTAGACTGACTTTCGAAATACTTTCCTGTGATTGTCTAAACTTTTGGCAGTTATTGTACTTTGTGGTAACCCCCACCCATCTGGTGAGTAAGTAGGTTCAAAAAAAGCATTAAAGAGGTTTCAAGTTTGATTTGGCCCATATCTGACGGCAATGGACATTTCACCACCTCATAAGAAGTAAACGGCCTGTTGAATTGCTGTTTTGTAACAGTTCCTTAGGGATAGTCTTCATTAAGTCCCATAGGCAGCAGTATTGACCTTTACCACCCTCTGTATCCACACATGTCCTGTCCACCACTCCCCAAATGTGAGACATTGACTGAATTCTCCCTCCGCTTACCTCCAATTATAGTTATGATGTGCCAAAATGTTGACGCTGCATATCACCAGTCTCTGCGGAAAAGGGCAACTGGCATTAAGCCCCAGAGATAGAAGAGAGAGTGCAAAGAAATGCTGCGCTGGGAGCTTAACGGCCCAGCAAGTACAAAGGCTGTTTTATGATGTTCATATAAAGTCTGAGGACAGGTATTTTTGGTGCTCAGCTGGGGTGGAAAGCGGCCTCGCCTCGACGGGCAGAAACTCTCACACTCTTTTCCAGAAGTCTCCGTGCTGAGTTCAGACTGCATCACACAGTATTGCTCTCCTCATCCTATGGATCAGACTGGCCTGACTTTACCTCTAACATTCCTCGTGTATGATATCACACACAGGATTGGTTTCCTCTTACACCTGCAGGCTCAGTTTGGGCTGGGTGAAGTTAGGTGTTGCAGATGTTTGGATTTGGGAATTACAGAAACAGACTGTGTTTTGCCAGTGGTCACTAGGCTGACATTTTAAGATGGAGAGTTCCTATTTGAAGATTTAAATGGGGCATTAAGTAATCTGTGACCTTTATCAACCTCTGTGAGTGATTATTAGGGATTACGACAACGTCAGCGGACCTTATGTCCTGTGCAAGTTCTGGCCTCTCACCATCTTCACAAAGGTTCTTTAGCTTGTGAATGTAACAGTTAAGTAGGTCGCGAAGTAGACCAAAGGCCAAAAACTGTACAGTAAAGATTTAATATAATGTACAACTAGGTGTGTTTGGTATAAGTTTTGTTTATGTCCCTAAAATTAAATGTCCCCTAATTAAAGATACATTGTGCTGTTTTTTTGAGCACTGGAGAATAATTGCAAAAACACCCTGATATACATATAGATAACATGTTAGCAAACATCTGGCAGACTTAGAGCAATATGACAATTTAGGCAGTCTTTAGCTTCCTAGCTCAGTGCTCCTCAGACAGTATTTATTTGCTTATCTGACATTGTTTTCTTTAATTTGGGGTTGAACATTTGTGAGAGACAACCACGTGGTGTCTGTGCAAGCTATAAAACCGAAACAATATACTTAAAGCAGCTAAATACAGTTTATAGATGCCGAATTGGGATGTTAGAAAAAAGTGGTACCAGAGCTTAAAGTAATCATCATTGAGGTAAATGTGTGAAATGATTGTGATACTGATTTGAAGTCCTAAATCACAATGCATTGCTTTTTAGGCTTTACGCTTGATGTGTTGCACCACATTTAGGTCACTCATAGCACCGTCTGACCTCTTCCTCTGAGCGGTTTAAAATGGGAGTAGATGTGTGGAGGAGGACAGATTCCTCAAGTGTCTTAACAATTCAGCTGGCGGAGGACTGTGGGTCAGGTTTTTGATGTCAGAGGTCATGTCAGGGTTTAGTCATGTGGGCTCCTCCTATCACAGATGATGCTCACTGACCGCTGGACGTCCTCAGTCCCTTCCTCCACCCCGACCACATAACACACAAAACATCTGCTGCTGTGAAGCTATTCTTGCTGCTATTTTTGTCACTGATGAGTAATAAAGAAACAACAGACTTTGTACTTAGAGTCCATTATTGTTTTATTCACCTTGAGTGGAATTCAGAGTCTGTTTCCTGTGTCTGACAAAGTGCTTAATAGTGTGACTCAGTCCTTTACGGGATACTTTGTGGGTGTTTCATTTAGGGAGAAAACCATTAAGATTATCTTTTGTCTTGTCTTTTGACAGTTCTTTTCTGCTTTACATTGTATCTGTTAAAAAAATGAAGCTTTTCAAAGTGACACCCAGCATTGCAAAAGATTGATGGTACTTTTTAGCACTTACCACTGCAGATAGCAGGTTATAAAAAAATATTTGTTATCGTCTGAATCCTCTATGTTTTGGAGATATTGAACCAACGTCCTGAAATAATGATTTAGTTTTTTCTCTTTTATGTGTCTCTTTGGTACTGTCTCTTTCTTTCACTGTTCACGGCACCAAGAATTGCTGCAAAAACATTTTTTAAGCTCAACAAAGCAGAAGCAGTTTGCACACACAGGTAGATAAAGTCATTCTGACGAAGCGCTTTGCCTGCTGTCTGTTTTGAGTTACGCTCGTCTGACTCACTGAACTGTGTTTAACTTCGTCACTCTCCTCACTGTGCTACACAAACCAGAAACTTCGGCTGCCACAGCGGTTCAGCACCTAATTAGTTGTCTAATACACTGGCAAAACAGCCGGATATATTGATATGTCATTGAGTCGAGATCCTCAAGTCACGGGCTGATGTTTTCTCTGGCAGTAGAACAAAGGCCAGTCAACCTTTGGCAGTTCTTCTTGTGCCAGTTGAATACCTGGAAATCTCTCTCTGAGCACTGGAGTGACGTTCAGGAACTCTTCAGCCAGTTCAAGCTGTGGAAGCAAAGCTCCCTTGAAGTGTTTTTATTTTCTTGTTTTTAGATTATCTCAACAGTGAGCAGATTAATTAACTGAAATAAAAAACATATTCTGGTTCTTACAAATGATTTAAAACAGTTTTGTCAGAGTCTCTTTTACAGACTAGATCATCATTCTTTATATTATAGTAATATTGAAAAATAAAAAGAAGTTATTGGCAGTATATATTCAGTAATGGAAATCATCACCTCAGCAGCTACTTGACCACCTGTAACACCATTTGTTTTTAATGACTGTGATATGAAGATGTCATTAAAGGTGTATTTCTTTCTCAAAGAATGTCAATATTCACTAACTGACCTTGTGTTTTTTGACCAGGTTCCACATGGGAGAAATCCATAAGACAAATTGGCTTTGAGAGGTAAGATAATGATGAATTCAACACTTTTTAAACAATTGCATTCACTTTAGTAACATGTGCACCTAATAATGTTTTACATTTTGACAGCATATTTGCTTTCTTTATGTCATTTTATGATTCATATAGCAAGTTTTCTGAGATATCTGTAAAAAAAAAACTGTTTCCAAAGTGATCATGCAGCAGCATAAAAGATGCAAGGGTGGGTTTATTTAACAGCAGCTTGTGGATTAATTTTAGAGTGAAAGGACTCATCTCACTGTTGGCTGATGAAAGGGAGGGTCAACATTAAACCATGAAACAGAATATCTTCCTTGTATTTTAAAGGAAAAGGTGTTTTTAAAAAAAAAATTCAGAATCAACAAAAAGCCTTAAAATTAAAAAAATTTAACTCACCTGTCAAACATCACACATGTAGTTCTCTCCCATTGTATTTACAAGTAGATGGCTGCATCATCTGTGCAAAGTGTCCTAAATTTAGCAAGCCCACAATAACATTAAACACCACTTTTTGCATTTAGCCACGCTGGCTCGTCATCTGACAAGGTTTATAAATGCTCCTAACCTGTCCCTGTGTGGATTCTTGATGAACGTTAAACCAAGTTACGCCTCACAATCAGTTGACAGGCCTATTTTTCAAAGCTTTTGCCGCTGTGTCTGTCTCCTCACACCCCTATGATCGCGTTAGATGTGGTTTCCTAAGTACGGGAATGTCCAAACTCAGCCACATCCTTTTTCCAGTACTCAACAGCCCTCAGTGGATAGTATACTGTAAGTGGCGGAAGTAGAGCCATAAACATTTTATCCCGCCTGCATTTACCTGTTTGTGTTGAGGATCATATACAGTATATACTGTACGATATTTACAGCTGCATTTGCTGCACAGGAGGATGCTTTCTCACTTTTACTGCCTGTATGGAGGTAAAGTGCAGAGCTTAAGTCAGACGTATTAGAGTCTACAGAGAATTCACAGCTGTTGGTATCTCTTCACCCAGAAAGATCCTTCAGTTTCCTCAAGATTGACCTTTTCAAATCCCAAATCCCAAATATTTATATGGTTTAAAACAGATTTTGCGGTCTCTGCATTTATAGTTTTTCACTGACGGCTCATGAGTAATTCCCCTTGTGGCGTGAGCAGTGAAGACAGGTCTTAGCACTGTTCATGTTATTGTAGTTCTCTCACATGATAAGCAGGGGAAAGTAGGAGTCATTACAGTTGCTGGCCCAGTCTTGTCTGGCCCTGACAGTTTCCATCTCTTTCATCCATGTGAGGATGCACAAAGCTTCACAACAATAAAGCACATGGAAACAGACGTCCTTGATTAGATTAAACTCGCCAACAGCAGCCAGAATCCCAACTATTTATCTGAGTGTGCGTTTTCCATCGTGTTGATTAGCACTCTGTTTTCAACTTGTTAACTTTTATAAGTGTTATATCCATTCAAGGCCAGAATGAGATTGGTGGTGTTTGAAATGACCAGTTGCTTTATAACTCGAACCAAACATTTGGTCAGCTTTTTATCTGCAAGCTGTACTGCAGAATCACCAGTAC
The DNA here is from genome assembly GCA_025331565.1 of Holacanthus passer. NCBI lineage: Eukaryota > Metazoa > Chordata > Actinopteri > Pomacanthidae > Holacanthus > Holacanthus passer. The sequence continues at coordinate 253,322 of JAFREQ010000212.1, read as the reverse complement.
ATTTTGTTTATTGTACACAGTTTAATTACACTTGGAGCTCAGCACGAAATGTAAAGAAAAGACTTTGGTGGCTAAACACAGGATGCAGTGTGATTGCTGTAAAACTGGAATAGAAATTGGTTTGGATGATAAAAGTGAGTTTTAAAGGTTTTGAAACCTGTTAGCCATTTCAAGGACAATTTTTATTTGCTTTAATTGTACATGCAATCATGACACCTCATAAAACTTGTCCTCAGGCTGCACAAATACATCTCAGTGGATCATGTGAAGCCTGATGTTAGTGTAGCGATCATGGCAACAGTCGGCCGCCACTGTTTAGCTTCCTGTTTGAACAACTCTTTGGGTATTTAGTTTGAGGTGAGCAGACAAATCAAATAACAAATGTCACAAAAGCTTTGTTTGCATACGGCGATATAACCACAACAATTCAAACAAAGTCGTGTCTTAGTTGATTAATGAAAAACACACAGTGTGTAGACCAGAACTGAGCTAAATCTTGTTTGTTTATGAATTATTATTATCTACACGCAGTGTTGGTGTGAAGATAATTTAGACAGTGCCATCATCTTACCTAAAGTAACACATTAAATCTGAAAAATCTTAAGAAGTTTCAATCCTTTTGACTTTATTTTATGTGGTTTAATGAGGAAAAAGAGGTCTTACTGTTCACATTACCTTATTATGAACAAAGGATGCAATTTTCAAGGGAGTAAACATGTTTTTCACAGTTCAGTTAAAGAAAAATACCACACACTCTCATGGCTCTTTTTGTTTGAATGGAATTTCACTCACTTGTTAACAGCAATACATTTTAAACCAGCAGGCCAGATTTCATTAAAGTGGGTGGTACTCCATATAAAAGCTGAAGCATTCAACACAACACATATTAAAAGAACACTTGAGTCATGGAAAACGCCAGATTCCCATGCATTCATGTGAACAGGTAGTGTTTTCTGAAAGATGTAATAGTTGCAATAATATCCCTTCATATGAGCGCAGTTCCAGTCTGTGTGAACCCAGATGCAATAATGCTCAGTTACAGCTTATGCAAGAGTGTGTATTTTTCAAAGATTCTTGAACCATTTTTGGCTTTTTTTAAACAATCAGAAAGAATGGAAGATTTGGAGAGACGACAGGGAGGCGACATGTGACAGATATCTCAGGCCAGATCCATAACATACGACTGCTCAGTTATTTGCTGGCCTTGTCCAAGTGAAGTAAATGAGCGACCACAAGTCCCTGGATTTCTCAGAAAAACTGTTTCATATTAGAAGCGATCGTCCATGCACGGTTAAGTTTGTTGTACTCTGTCCCATTTTCCATCATTTGGTTGAGATCCCAGCCTGCGAGGCAGCCCCAAATCACAATTTTTGGGAGATATTTGGATTCATCCTTACTTTCAGGAAACGAGCATCTGCTTTCTGTCAGTGTGTTTCTTCTGTTGTCTGTTTGTCCCCAGTGTGATTGGTGCAGATGCAGGGAACGGCATCCGAGTGTTCATCCCTGACATCGGCATGTTCGTCGCCGGCTTGGCCATCTGGCTGCTGTGTCGCAGTCTGGTCCAGAAGAGGCCGCCTGAGGACATGGCCCAGTACAATGCTGACTTTGAAGCAGAGGAACAAGTGGGTTTCATTTGTGGTGACACGCAGTCTCCAGAAACAGTGTCTCACTTTTATCCATCTATCTGTCTGTCTGTCTTTAATGCAGGGCTCTAACTATTGCTCATTTTTCTAATTGATTAATCTGTCCATTATTTTTACTCTTTTTTTCTTTCTTTCTTTTCTTTAAAAATCTCGTAAAAAGCAACAACCTGAATATATTCAAGTTATAATAACATAAATAAGAGAAAAGCAGCAAAAATTTCAGAACCAGCAAACTTATCATTATGTATTGATAAACAATTTATCGATTAAGAAAATACTAAACTAAAATAAGATTAAGATGTAAGATCTATACATTTTCAGTAATGTTTCACCACATTCAGCTCAGCTCAGGGTTGGTGGTAAAGTAAAGAAAGTGAAGATGTGGGTCTAAAAACTGTGTACCTAACATCCATAAAACTAACTAAAGAAGTGAAAAAATGTCTGAATGTGAGTGCTCTCATAAATATGAAGAGGAAATGTCTCAACTTGGTTGCTGTATCTTTCTCCAAACGCCTCAGACGACCACAAATGTACACAAACAGATTTCCAGTTACAGTTCATGAATGGATGACATCGATGTGTGTCCACTGACATTTAATATAAGCAAACAAAAAGGACCTCCTTCATGGAGTCATAACCGATCAAATTTAATTTTCAGACCCGCAGTAGTTAAAAAAAAGTTTTTACTTGCTGAAGCAGCCAGTGGAGTGGACAGTCGTTTCTCCTGCTCTGTACGTCTGCATTGAGCTTCGTAAGCTGGAGTTTGAACAGAGTGAGTGTTGATGACTTGGAATACAGCCCCCTTCCCCTGGCAAGTCCTCCCTTCTTTATGACTCAGTGTTAATTAAATCCACATTCACTTTCACTTCAAATCTGCTGCTCACGCTGGCACAGATGGCATCGCTCCCCATTACTGAGAAACACCAGGAATTCATCAATAGAGCCTGCGTTGTGTTCAGGCTTTTATTTTCGTCAGTGATTCTGTAGGAGCTGAAACGGGTGTTTGATTCAAAACAGTGTTCGTACCACCTGCTACTTTCTTTGTCTAGTGCCTTATGTGTTCTATATAAATCACAGTGAACGGCTCACTTGTTATTATGTCTGTTTTATTGAGACAGTAGAAAAAGAGGGACACATAGTTGGTTAGAGCCAAGAAAGAACTGCCTGGATCAGATCAGAAGCCAACATGTGGTTCCAGAGGCAAACATCTGCCAAGGGTCGCTAATAATGTATGAAGCAGCCATACAGATGACATATGTGTTTAAATATGCTGTGTTACATGCTAAACCTGGTCAAACACACTCTCAGCTGGAGTCTACATGGGGATTGTTATGCAACTGCTACCTGTAGGAAACTGTTTTCAGCACCATGGAGAGCTCTGCACCATTCATCATTCAGCACTGAAATGTGTCACTGTGATCCACCTCCAAGGAAGAAGAGGAGAAGCTGAGCCTGGAAGACAACATCCTGCTAGAGGAGGACTTTGAGGCGGGGTACGAGGCCGAGGAGGACGAGGAGCTGGACGAGGAGGGAGATGAGGAGGAGGAGGAGGAAGAGGAGGCGAAGGAGAGCACCAAGGCTAAAATCCTGCGGCACGTGGCGGAGATCGCATCCAAAGTGAAGGAGATTATCGGGAACTTGATCACCACCGCTGGGAAGGTGGTGGTCACCATCTTGTTGGGCATGACAGGTTAGCAGCTTTGCATGCTGTACAGTGAATCCACATCTCGGTCTTTTAGCATTACCAGCTTAATATTCAGGTATTTATTGATTCTCTAACAACCAGACAGTTATAGATTTCAGTTTATAATATATCAGTAATCTATGAAAATTCTCACAACTTGATTTACAAAGGCAGTCCATTACACTGAATACTTAGGCACCTTTTTCCATTAGTGAATTGTGGTTGGAGGACTAAAATATGTGAAACCAGGTTAACAAACAAATCTGAGTCAAACAGTATTTGTAAGTAATTCTTAATGGTTGTTTGAACTTGCCATGTGAGTAAATGATTCATGCAGCATTTCTCATGTTTAACAGTTTACCTGACGTCCACTGGAGTGTTGTGATGTGCGGTGTCCTTCCAATCTGATCTCCCTTTGGGTCAAAACAAAGGCTGACTTTGTATCCTCTGTGTTTCTGTTTGCAGGCATCATGCTGCCCTCGTTGACCTCGGCTGTTTACTTCTTCATCTTTCTGTTCCTATGCACCTGGTGGTCCCTCCGCCGGACCTTCGACACACTCATCTTCAGCTGCATGTGTGTCCTGATGGCCATCTTTAGCGCTGGACACCTCATTGTCCTCTACCTCTACCAGTTCCAGTTCTTCCAGGAGTCCATCCCACCGAGTGACGGCTACATCAGGTCAGACACACACCCAGCAAAACAGACACAGAAAGTAGTGAAACTGTCAGCCTACAAAAGAAGATGAATTGAACCTTAAGAACAAAATACAAACTGTCTCCCACACAGCAGTTAAGCGATGACTCAATCTAGAGAAAGTTAAACTTATTATTAATATTAGATCTCCTGTCGCTTTGATGAATTGTTGAAATGGTATTTCTCTAGTTAAACAGCACACACTGGTACTAATGCTGTCTGGCTCCTTAATCACGTGAAAATACATGATGTGATGACAGAGCTCAGCAGCCAGAGCTCCTCTGACTCGACAATCTTTATTGCGCCCAAGGCAAGTTTGTTTAAACGATAATAAATATTTACTATTGTTACAAACAAGAAGGCAAAGGAAAAGGCAAACCCAGCTGGAGGGGAGATATATCAAACTCCTACTCACAGCACATCAATATCAGAAGCAGAGCTTTTAGGCTCTTCATTACAACCCGTGTTGTTTTATTATGCATGAGAAAGGAGACAATCAGCTGTCTGTGGCTGCAGCGGTGAAACGTTGTGGTTGGAGTAAAGCCACATTGTTGAACATCTTGCCAACATACGTTAGTCACAGTTTTAATGAATGCAGACTCTGTAGCAGAAAGTCACTAAGCTCATTGTGTTTGACTGACAACCTGGAATGCAAAGAATGCTGTTTATTTACTCATTACTAAAAATGACATATCAAGGCTACCACCTCAGGTGTTTGACAAAAAAGTGATTCTCTTCTACACTGGGAAAGGAGGAACATCTAACCATTTGAGATGCTGTAGTGATTTAATCATTTAAAAGAATTCCTTGTTAATCCACATAATTATTAATTTTTAACCTCTATTTATTTTATCATTTTTATTTAATCTCCATTTGAATCTTCATAAAAGTACATATGATAAACAGCAATGGGATATATGTACAGTATGTTCATTAAAAGATTGTAGTAATCTAAAATGTAATGTTTGAATTATGCATTTCTCTTCTCACTTTATTATTACATTTATTATATATGAACATTTTTAAAAACTTCTGGATCTACATAAAAGAATATGGTATATTCCTCAGTTAATGGCTTAACTTTCCAAATTTCATTTAATCTCTTTAGACAGTATTGAGGAATCCTGCCAAATAATAGATCTAAAAATATAACAGCTGTGGCAGAAGCAGCAACATATGATTTATCTATTCATTCAATGCCAAATAAGTAAAATATAAAACTGTTAATTCAAAAAAATCCAAACAAAGATACGGAGGCAAAATAGAAAGCTGTCTCAAAAATCATATGCTGCTGTAATTACATTAACTTGCAGCATTAACTCATCTGAGTTCTTAAATAATGATGTCTTTCAAACCTGAGCAGTTGTACTGTAGCTGCTGTCTCACTGTAGCTGCTGTCTCACTGTAGCCGCTGTCTCACTGTACCTGCTGTCTCACTGTAGCCGCTGTCTCACTGTAGCTGCTGTCTCACTGTAGCTGCTGTCTCACCATAGCCGCTGTCTCACTGTGGATGCTGTCTCACTGTAGCTGCTGTCTCACTGTAGATGCTGTCTCTCTGTAGATGCAGTCTTAGTGCCCTTGGTGTTGCAGGCTGTTATTGATCTCATGGTTTCTCATTTGAAAGCCGTGCTCCTGTGTGTCAGGACAGAGGCCATTTACAGCTATGTATAGCTGGAACTGCCTTGGACAAACATTGTGTCCTCGCCATCCTTCTCCTGGTTCAGATGGCCGATAAAGGTGTGATTACAGTGCTGCATTGACGGGCTTCTCGTTAGAAAACAAACTCATTAATGGGCAGACCCCTCTCACACCATCTGCACAGTCGATAATAGTCTAATTAAACTCTGAATGCTATAGTATCTATGCGGTAGGAGTACAATCTGAGTCGGTGGTTTTCGCAACCTTGGGGTCGAGACCCACCAGTGGGTCCCAAGATAAATTATCTTATAATAATCTTACCAAATTACTACTGCTACTACTACTGATACTGATGAGACAAAAAAGAAAAACCACTGCTCATAAACCATCACCATACTGAGGCCATAATCTGTGATAAGTGGACATTGCTTCATTTTAAAAGATCATAAGATCCAAACTACTTGGTAACATTAATGTTGCAGAAAAAGCTTAATTATCACCAACTTAAATCCTAACTTGTAAATTTGCTTCATTTGGTTAGTAAATATGAGAGAAGGGTTTGATGAGAGAAGTTCTCATTTTTAGAAACTTCTCATTTGTGTATTTTAAGACCTAAATAAATAAAAGTAAGTAATAATAAAGTACAGTGACACGCAATCTCCTTTGATCGCTCTTTACATGAATAGGCCAACTATTTCATCATCTGCCGTGTCCGGATTGCGTTCATGTTGACTTTCCACAGGGCTGAGGTATTTCTGTCTGCAGCGGTGTGAAACCTGAGGCCCAATGTGATGATAAAAGTAACACGTTCTCCTCTGATCCGGCCTGTTTCCTCTCTGCACACCCTGAGCTGGTCAGGGGGAAACTCCTCCGGCCGTGAGTATGTGCAGCCCCCATTGGACAATAGGCCACCTTAGTGCCTGCCCTAATTGTGCTTGTTGACAGTGACATGGCCTTGCTGTCGGCCGGGTGCTGAGTGAGACTGTTAAGAGGCCTCGCTTCCACTCCACTTCCTGCCTCCCCTCCTTACAATGGAAGTCCCGAGTCATGTGACCAACGGGCCTTCCCCAGCTGCAACAAGAAACCGCTCAGGAAGTGTGACGGGGTCAGAGGGGGGTATAGAAAAAAAAGACTCAGGAGGCATCTAAATCTGTGTGGTTGTCACTGGAATACGTCAGTGCAGTTCCTGTGGAGTAGATGACCTTTATTCTGCTCAGAGGAAAAGGAGTGAATCATACGGCATCCTTTGTGGTACAAACAGACTTTAAGCCTCGGTGCATTTTTCAGATTCCAAGGTTAGGGCGGAGAGGGAGATTTTCCTTACAGGAATGTCATCTAGCAGAAAGTCGGAAACTACTACTATTTTCTGAAGGCGTTTACATGAGGTCGATTTAACTGTAAGATATTTTAAGATAGTATGTATTTTCCCTGTTGATATTTCCAGTTTACAGTGAACTATTTAGAACACCAGGACCCCTATTTATCAAAATTACCTTTAAGAATGCTCTAAAGAGTTAACACATCCTTTAAATTATGAAGACACTAAACACTAAATCATCTTCAGCCACATATCCAGGGTGCTTGTCACGGTGGCAGCAAGCCAAGTAAAGTAGTCCAGACACCCCTTTCCCCAGCGACTTATTCCAGCTCCTCCTGGGTGATCCTGAGGTGGCCCCAAACAGTTCTACCAGCGTCTTTATCAGGTGCCTGAACCACCTCAACTGGCTCAATTTGACACAAAGGGGCAGCAACTCTACTCCAAACTCCCTCCAGATGTCTGAGATCCTTACTGTACCTCTTAGTTTGTGCCCAGCCACCCCACGGAGGAAGCACATTTTGGCTGCTTATGTCCATGATTTTATTCTTTGTGTCATAATCTCACATACTTGTTTTTAACCTCGCTCGTGAACCTCCTAATCACAGTATCTGACCTCAGTGTAGACATGTGCAGTTAACCAAAGCCCGACATTTGATTTGAAGGCTCTTTGTAAGCCGGAAGAAGAGAACGTATTCAGCATTATAAATAAACAAAACATAATTTTGAAATGTACTGGGAGTTTTTTTCTTATCCCTTTAATTCTCTTGGCACCTCCCAAGTTGGGACCCACTGATAGCATATATTATATAGGCCACACAGCACCGACAGCATGACTCTGCAGTTCCTACAGTCTTTTGTAACATTTGCTTCACCTCATCCATCCTGGCTTTGTTTCTGGAATCGATAATTCGTTTTAAAGATGGAGAACCCAAGGCCCCCGATGCTGAATTTAATGAAATGAACTGAACAATATACTTATCTCAATGAAAACAATCGAATCCACTGATTAATGACTGTGGGTCAGTTCACAAAAGATTTAAGCTTGAGGATTCATGCGTTTTTGCCTCCTCTCATGGCACAAAATGTAAAGCAGCTCATTTGTTAGGATGGACAGTAAAACCTTTTTTTATGACAAATTACAAACAATCGGTAATCAAAAAGTTAAAAGTCGGTGAAGTTGTATGATCTTGCTTAGAAATCACACCCTCATGCAGACTGTTTTAAGTTGATCTCTCTGTCATCATCATTCCAAGTTTTGTTTGTGGTCAATATCTATACAATGTCATCTCTTCCGAAATTATATTTAAAGTTCCTTATGTAACTGAAATCATGTCTGTCTTTGCAGTGCATTTGGAATCTCCCCCATCGTTCAGACCAACTGCTCCTACACATGGAAGCTCATTGTGGACCCGCAGAAAAAGTGGTACCACTTTGTCAATCCCATCATGCTTCTGATTCTCTACTACACCCTGGCCACGCTCATCCGCCTCTGGCTGCAGGAACCCATCGACAAGCTGACGGTGAGGACAGCTGACAGAAATGCGATGAAAACACGAGAGTAGACTTTTTTACAGTCGTTCACAGCACTGTGACATTTACTATAAAATATGTTTGTAATTTGACTGTGCTGGTTCGTCATATTAGATAAAATCAACTGAAAAGCAATCACATGATTGATTTGCATACTGTGAAAAACAGAACAACAAAATGTAGTCACAGTGTTATAAAGGTGAAAGGTCTTAAAGGGAAAATGTACCTTACAAGTTGGACATATTTATCAAATATATCTCTTCAACTCTTGGCTAAATGCACAGAAGTTCACACCTGCTGTCTGGGCATTGTGCACAGGGATTCTGGCAAATGTGACCAGACAACAAAATACAAGACAAGAAATGGCTAATGTGTTTAACAAAGAGTAAATTACAACTCTTAATCAACAGCTAACATGAATAATGGTCTAGCATCTGCAGGTGGATTTTTCTTTAATTACAACCTTGAAATGAAACAGAAAAGTGTAATGTGGAGAAGGGATGTAGATTATTACATCCAGATGAAACAACCTGCTTTTCTCCCCACAAAACAGTGTATTATTAAATTTATTATTTATGCTGTTAAATTTAAATGAGCTTCTGCTTAGTGAAAGCTTTATTTGCATGTAAAACTGGGTGGATGCAAGAAGTCAGTGGGTGTAAAAGATGTTTAGTTGCATTCGGCACACAACACCTCCAATACGGCCCCTCAGTAAATTCCAGACAGTGAACTGAAATAGAAAACAGATTGAATTAAATGGGTAGCCAGGTGGCCTCGTGATCAGAGAAACTGTATTGATGGAAGATTCCAGGGCGATCGATCGCTGGCTGGATCTGGCCGCCGTAGCTCAGGTGTTATCTGAGACACTGTTGGTCTACTTCTGACAACACGTGGCTGTAGCAGAGCAGTACAGTGCTCTATGGGGGTAAAAGAATATGTAACTGTTACATAACTCAGACACCACTGAAGGGACGATGTATTTTTGTAGTTATTGCACAAATCTTTACAAATTAAACTCACTGTGGAGGTGACTATGAAAGAACAACAAATCCCACACACTGTCAGTCATTTGTTCTATATATAACATAACAAAAACCGTTAAAGAATATGCTCACATGTTTAAACTCTGAAGGCTGTGGTGGAGAGATAGTCACACAAGCCTGTTTTAAGTCCAGTAATCAGAGGGTCAGTGGTTCAATCACTGGCCCCTAGAGTCTGCATGTTGGAGTGTCCTTGGGCAAGATACTGAACCCCAAATTGCTTCTGGCTTTAAATATAAACTAATCTACTTGATGAGGGCGGAGTAATTAAAAGAAAAAAAAAGATAAGGTTAAATTCTAAATGACCAGAACTGCAGTGTCACTTGAATTTGCTTGCTCTTTAAAGCTCAGATCACCCAAATGACAAAACATGCGATGGCTCAATGTGTCTCAATGTTTGATGCAGAGACAAATTTCTTTCACCTCCATTGTCTTGTGATGGCAGCAGAGAAGTAGAGAAATAGCAAATATGATAAAACTATATTGAGATAAATTAATAAAACTATCTGCATGGCTTAATACCAAAATGGCAAAATGTGTTTTGTCTTTTGGCTGAACTGACCCTTTAAAAGACTGTTGTCTCATCATAGAACTACTGTAGTTCTCAATGAAATGTCACACAACGTGGGAAGAGGTGGACTTAATGTCACGAAGACCCCCACTCCTGATTGTTGCCCATGTCCTCAGAGCTCAGGGCTCATCTCCTCTGTCCTGTAATGGAGTTATAGATTAGTGTTTTTATAGAGGGGTCAATACTTCCCTGTAAACCTGCGGCACTGTATGCATTATTGATCTCTCCATGGAGAAGTGTGTGTGTGTGTATTTTCACCTACTGTTACGCTTTAGACTACACTAATAATAAAACATGATTAGGAGATAAATCAGCAGCCGACAGGTTTGTTCGATGATGAAGATGCCAGATTATGATGGACCTCATCTTCACCAAAAAGACATGAATAATCCAGATGCACATGTTACCATTTCATTTAATGCTTAATTTGCACTAGAAACAAAACAGGAGCAGAGCTATGAATCAATAATGAAAACTGTAATTCTTCCTCCGGCATCGCTGCCGTTGTTAAACTTGTAGTGTATGAAAGTCATTTTAATTTATTTTTTACTGACAAATTAGATGTTTAATGGGGAAAATTGCAGACTTAACAAGTGAATTTATCTTTTATTTAGCCCTAATACTGTACAGTTTAAGCTGTTTTAATCGTTTTTTCGATCCAGTCTCATTTTCCATTACATCATTATTCTCTGAGAATAAGTGGAATTTTCTTTCCAATGTGGAATGAAGAAGAAAAGAGTGTAAGCAAATCCCTTTTCATGCATTTTTTCTGTATTTTTTTTGGTATTTGAGCCACCTGGACACTGCCAATACAAACTAATCTGTTTGTTGTGAATAAAACACAGAAAATCAACGATAAGAAATGCTGAAAACAGTAAAACGACATCATTTCTTTTTTTAAAAGGTCATCCACTCCTCCTCAGATATTGTACTCCTACACTCCTACACACAGTGTTCAATAGAAGCTGATTAAAACTATGATTCTTCAGAGCTCCAGCTCTGTTTCACAGCAGTGGACTGACTTCAAAGTTCACTGGTGAAGATGTGTACCATCCAAATTATCTATCTATGTTTTCTCAGGACGAGAAGGACGGCGATATGTGCGAGGAGGAAGATCTGGACGGAAACAGAACAAATAACTCAGCCAACAGGAAGAGGCAGCTGTGGTGGGAATCGCGCCAAGGCACAGATGAGAAAAACGTATGTTGTGGTTAATACAAACATGGCTATCAAAGTATTGATTAATGGACAGGTCATAAAGTAATCATCTTTTGGTCAGCATATGTTGGCACAATATGTATATAGGATCCCATTTGTTAAGAAAAACATGAATACATGCTTAAGAAATAGGGTATGGAAAGAAAATGTGAAAAATCAAATCAACCTTGAAAATATGTAAAGATCTGTTTAGAATATCTTTTCTTGCTTATGTTTTTTCAACAGGCTTGGCTGTTTTAACACATTTCCTTTTTGCATTCTTACAACTGTTAGCAAGTGTTGGCCTGGAACTATTTGATTCAGTTTAACTCTTAAACACTAACAAAATGGAATGGAAAAGTCCTCCAGTATTTTAATGCAATAATGGTAAAGATAAACAGGAAACCGACTCTTTGTGTAGTATAAACTCAAGCTGTAGTTGTTGATTGTTTTCCACAAGCTTACATCTTGTTTTACCCGAGCTTTCACCTTCGTAATAGACTCATCCCTAGAAAGATTTCAGCTGGAAATGCACACACACACACACACACACACACACACACACACACACACACACACATTCTGACCTTGTTCCCATATCAAGGTCCGTAGTCTGTCTCCACTGGCCACCTCCTGAGGTTTAAAAGCTTTTAGGGCGTGCAGACACAGATGAGTGATGGGCTCGATTTACAGAGTAGTGCTGCTCGACTTTGTTCCTGCTTATCAGCGACTATAAAGAACAAGGAGGCCTTTGACTTCAGCAGCTCATCGATAACACACCTTGCCTTGTATGCTCTTTTCTCCTCCTAGCTGCTCTCTACTCAGGATGGCATCAGTACAACTGAGGTGGGGGCTGTTCTAGATTAAATCTGTGCATCTTCACCCTCCCAGTCCAAGAAAATGAATCACTGCAAAGTGCTTTTCACACTGCACTCATAGAGCATAGAACAGAGTTATTCCTCTCCCGTGTTTAAAAGTTCAAGGGGCAGCCTTCAACTTCTTTTCTCACTGTGCCTGTCAGCCCCGATACGCTGAATATACCGCAATACAGCTGTTCAGTTGTCGAGCTGTAAGCACAACCCATCGTGCTCAGGTCTGTGTGAGTTTGAAAAAAAGACGATGGCAAGAAGATAGAAAAAGTTGTTTGTGCTTCACTGAAATACCATTGAGGAAGCACTTTTACCTATAAGTGTTTTGCAGCACGATAAAGCTGGATGGAACATATCTGCTCATATTTATAATATAGAATGTATAGTATATATAGTTTATAGTAAATTCACAGTTTTCTGAATCAAAATTTTTGTCTGAAGCAACCACTTCTTATAACAACAACTTTTAAGCCTGTAGTAAATGTTGTAAGTATCGAAGTCACTCCCTTTGGATTTTTATTTTATGAAATGCTTGTTAGCTCTGGGTTATCAGGCAGGTTGTGTCGGGTCAAATTAAAGAATGTGCAGTGTGAAAAGTAGAAAAACTCCCTCTGCTGCCCTACAAAGCCAGAGTGTGGTAACTAAATGACTCACAAACTAACTCATACTAACAAAAAGCCACATCTTTGATCTACTTTTTCTGGTGAAAAAGCACAATTTCCAGTAGTTAAACCATTGAATCACACAGAAACAGTTACTCCTGTTTGCCTTTGTGGGGCAGAAGGCTGTAGTGTGTTCTTATAACAAATCCATTTCTCAGTTACAGTTTGTTGTTGTAATTTGTATGTTTGTAATTTGTGATAATGATCATACAGGCTATGCCCACTTCAAACGGGACATCCTTTGACTTCGTCACAACTGAGAATGGACCAGTTTGTCTGGACTTGTACTCCACCCCCCAGTATAAAATGGACCAGGCCGGTGACGGTACAGGTGAGCTGTTTACCCTCTACTGTCTTCTCCCTAACTTTCCTTGAAAAGATCAAACTGAATGATGTGAAAATCATCAATCAAGAGTGGGATTTCTGCAGAACGAATACTTAACTACATAATAATAAAATCATAGGATACAAAACTTTCTTTCTTGGTACTTTGCACTTTTACTTTGCAGTTTATCGCAGCTGAATTCACACAATTATCTTAAAGGGCCACTTCACTGATTTTACATGTCACAGTCAATTTACTAGTCATTGGGGTACTTTACAGTCTGTGACTGTACAGCTGTTTAATGTCTTCTGTGACTCTGAAGGAACTTTTTAAAGTCTGAGAAAGTAACTTGAGACTACTTACTCCACCACTTCGGTCAAGACTGAAATACGTCATCAACTATTGGATGAATTGCCATGAAATTTAAAAAGACATTCATTGTGTCCACGGGATAAATCCTACAGTCAGGTGATCACCTGACTTTTCCTCCAGCACCACAATGAGTTTGACATTTTTTTTGTGAAATGTCTCAACAACTGTCAGATGGGTTGCCATTAAATTCATGAATTGAAATAACTTTGGTGATCCTCTGACTTTTCAAGGAGCACCATCACTCAGGCAAAATTTCAATTTGTCCAAAATAATTTGGTTTTTTACACATTTATATCAGTCTATACTTTGTGTTTAGTGCTAATGGGAAAATGTTACCATGCTAACAGTCTTTGCTAAACAATGCTAAACATCAGTCAGACATTTAGTCTTGGTAAACAAAAAGCCTGTGTCACAAAATGGAACAGGGATGACTGAAGGAAAGATGCTATTGAGTTGCATTATGGGAAATGTGAAAGCTGGTCCCATCCTATGGACTAAAAATCAGGACATCTTCACTCCTGCTGGACAGATTCTTTTTTAAATTTATGTCTTGCATTTGTTTCTGACTTTGAGCTGAACACAAAATCACTGCATTGTCTTACTTAACAACTCCACAGAGAACTGTAGCTATAACAGTTGTGTTTCTGTGTCCAACCAGAGAAGAAGGATGAATGTGTATATGAAGTGTGTTTGCCCGCTGAGGATTCGGTGTTGGACGGAGGAGAAGAGAAGTCTGAGGATGGAGAGGACGGGATGAAGAAAAGAGGAGTTGGTGCGATGGTCAAAATCTTCCACTTCATCATGAAACAGAGCTACATCTGTGCCCTCATAGCAATGATGGTGAGTAATGCAGCTCACAGATGTTGTGGTGTGTTGTGGAGTTTCAGAAGCTGGCTTCAGCTGCATTCGTGTCATGCATTTGGATGTTAGAAGGGAAAACATCCAAAATCACTTTAATTTATGAATTCAAAATTGACCATAAACCATAAAAATGACTCTTTAAATAAAGTTGACTGTGTTAGTGTGAATGTAATTGACAAAAAAAAAAATCCCTAAAATCTCAGCCGACTTCTTAAAACCTAGATGTGACTGTTGTTTTCCAGCTTGCGGTTTATATTTACTGTACAGTTTAATTTGACATGACATGAACGCTGCATTATAATCAGAAAGTCACAAGTTTAAACCCACACACTCGCTGGAAACACGCTGATGTTGTGAGTAAATGCCAAACGCTCCTGCCTCCGTGATCAGCTTCGATTAAGATACCCTTGAGCAAGGCATTGAACTCCTCTCTCTCCAGTGGAACTGCTGGCTGACCAGCAGGAGGAAACTGTGGCTGTACTGGGCAGCTACTGCAGCTGAATGTGGGGCAGGATATTTGTGAAAAGGAGCATCTGTTCTTAGTTTAAAATTTCCTGGATGCGTCGCAGTTAAATGCGTTTGAGTGACAGTTACGTAGTTTGACTTTGGTTTTGATTATGGCTCGGTAACACACGACCACTGTAATTTATTAAATGGCATATTGAAAGTTGATTTTTCTTTTAATGCAGCGAAGAAATACAGTGCATATATAACCCTTAACAGTGTTGATTATTTGTTAAGCAAACTGTGTTTCTATTAACTAGTAACATTATAAGTACATAACAGTGTTTACATTCGTACATAGTAACGACAAAAAATAAAATTGAGTTAGACCAAATTAACTCTTTGCACCAAAATGATGCATTTTACCTTAAATATTGCAACACATCATCTCAGTGATGACTCTCACACTCAGACATCATGAATATGTTTAGAAATCAAAGTAGTGAAAAAGTGAGAAAAAGGAAGAAAAGAGTAAAAAAAAAAAAAAAAAAAAGCTGCCATTTCCTAATAATTTCCCTATGAAGCTTCTTGGAAAGAACTGATAAATGTGGTAGTAATTCTAGGAAAAATCAAGGAAAGGTTCTGAGTGTTGTCTGTGCAACCATGGTTGCAGTGTAAGCAGCTATCTCTTTGACTGAATGGCAACAATACACATCGGTTTTACCCAAAGCATGATGGCAACTGCAATGTGAAAACTCATACATATACATCCCACAGGAAAAACAAAAGGACTGAAAAAATGAAATTCAGCTTTGTTTTAGCTTCCACTGTCTATTCATATACAGATAATTACTATATTAACATGTAGAGATAGAGATAGAGATAGAGACAAGAAACCCAAACAATTGTGTAAAACTTATTGTATTTATTACTAATCTTCTGTGATTTACTGTCTTCAGGCTTGGAGCATCACATATGTCAGCTGGCTGACATTTGTCTTCCTCATCTGGTCTTGCATGCTATGGATGGTGAGGGACCGGAGGCGTTACGCCATGCTGTCTTCTCCCTTCATGGTGGCCTACGGCAACCTGCTGATAGTTCTGCAGTACATTTTTAGTTTGGAGAACATGGAAGAAATCTCAGGACTCTTTGTCAAGAAGAACAACCCTTTCCACTCACTTTCATCCAAGGTTTGGGAGTTAAAATTAAGAGAATTTCATTGATTTTGACGTTGCCATATATTTGTTTGTTACCATCCATGCAAACATTGACTTTACAACCTGTGATCCGAAAACACAAATAAAGGATAATAAAATGGTTTAACATGTACAATGTAATGTAATATAATGTATTTGAGGACTTCTAATGCAACACATGTGGTCTGTATGCAGCGCATGGAATATATTTTTTTAGATTCTGAAACTAAACATTGTCAAACTGAATCTCTCTAATTGACAATTACATAAATAAGTGAGGGCAGTCATACAATGTACTCCTGAAGGAGAAGGTCAGGTTTGTAGTGTTTTGACATGTTTTGGAATAGCTCAAAGTCTTTCATGTTGGCAGCTACTGAGCCTGACCTAATTGTGTCTAGAATTAAATTTTATACGTCAGAAGGCCATGACAGACTTACAGCCTTAATGTGTTCTTTATCACCCATGCTACTGTTTTAAACAGTGCATGTGTTCATCCCTTCAGAGAGTGGAGATGCAATTATTTCACACCTGAGTCAAACTGTATTTTCAAAGTTTATTTTAAGTGCCAGATGAATGCAACACGTGTGGGAAAGTTTAGACAATCCAGTTTAAGTTTAGAAACTCAATTCTGATTTATATATATGACCTCATGTTGTTTTGACCACGTATATTATGCTCTCAGCAAGTTAAAGTAAATGAAAATGATTTATTAGCTCATCTTTTCTTTTCTTGCTGGTCATCCATGTGTCTAAACATTTTATTTATTGTGTGTAGATCCTGTGTATGCTGAGTTTCTGGCTGCTGCTGAGACAAACACTCACAGAGAGATGGGAAAAACAAAAGGAGGACAGCGCCGGTCTCTCAGACGTTCATGTGGAGGATCAGAAGAAGAAGGGTAAGCCCTGGACTCTTATTTTAGTTAGATTGCAGTAGGAATACTGTGAGTACGGTTACAGTAAATGATTCGGGAAATTATCTTTAGCTCCTAGCTACACTCATAACTAGAAAATTTATGAATTCTAGCAGGCTCAATAGAAGATGCTAACCAACTATCAATTGCAGGTATCTGAAAATAGGGCTGGTTGAATTATAATACTGTAGTAGTATAGTATTGGATGTTTTTGAACTTTTATAGATGGTGGATGGAAAAGATTGAGGTTTCGTGCCTTTGTTTGGAATCCTTCAGCTTTATTTCGTTTCATTTATTTACACGAACAATGCACACAAATCAACATTCCTGTAAATGTGCCAGTGTTAGCCAACTGGCTAATTTTCAACTCTGCAAGCCTTTGCCAAGATGTGTTTAAACCAATGAGGCCATGGTTAAAATACGGACAGACCATGCAGAGCAACAGGAAACAGCAAAACATTATTATAGTAACACAGCAACATTTCCATGTAGCCATGCAAGCAACACGAAGCAAGACACAGCCAAGCAATACTGATTATAACCATTATAAATAAAACACAACATCCAATATCGATCTTGTTTAAAGATGCAGTCACAAGATGACTGGTAATGTCATACAAATAACACATAGGCCATCCATCGCACAGCTGTAAGACACTATAGAAGATCATACCACATTGTTAATAGACTACTAGTGAATATGCCACACATACCCAAGCCATGCAAAGCTGACCATCTGACCATCTGAGTGTGTTTACACTGCACACATTATACTCTTTAGTTTATTTTCACAATGAGGGAAGAATGCTGAGGCTGTTCTGCAGGCCATCCAGATTTCTTCCCTCCCTGTTCCTGAGGACAGAAGGTGTGTACCACTCTGCTGATAAGATCAGATAAAACCTTGCAGAATTTCTGTCAAACAAATTCAGTTATTCCTTCATATTCTACCAAGCAGTCAAAGATTTTCACCTCTTTCATTTAGACACATTATTTTGTGGAATCTTTGTTTGCTTTAAAAACTTTGATAATGCTTCACTTCAATTCTCCTATTTAGCAATTTCAAGCAGTGCATAAATATTTAATATGGTTTATAACACAATATAATGCAGTTTGATATGCAGATATAAGTGATTATTAATGTATTTGGCAACAACTACAGTATAACTCTTCCTGTTGGCACCCATAAGTGAACGCTGGTATATAAACAAAGAATGAACGACAACATAGCAAAACACAGTTGTGATAATAAAAGATATGTCTTCATGGGTGAAGTTGTAATTGTTGACAAATACTGTGCATCAATAAACACTTGATGATGCCCTGGTATGTTCTTACAACTACGTTATAGTGAGTTAAAAACTATTAAATATTTATATACTGCTTGGAAATGCCAAATAGGGCAGGTTAAAGTAGTGTTACCAAAACTTACCAATAATAATGTGTTTATATTGTCATCCTTTGTCAGCTCAAATTAATGTCATTTGTTCATCTTGCTTTGGGTTTTTGGGAAAGGTCTTTGGAAAAGCCTTCAGCTTGCTACTGTACCGCACAGGTTTACTATTATGTGCATATACAGTATGTGTGTACATGAATTATGTGTCGATGCTGTGAAGAGTTTTCTGATTCACTGTTGTGTTTTATAGAGGAAGAGGAGTCAGAGGAGGGAGGGGAGCAGGACATCATGCAGGTTCTGGGCAACATGGTCATGGCTCTGCTGGTTAAATACTGGATCTACATCTGTGGTGGCATGTTCT
Source organism: Holacanthus passer (assembly GCA_025331565.1). Lineage (NCBI taxonomy): Eukaryota > Metazoa > Chordata > Actinopteri > Pomacanthidae > Holacanthus > Holacanthus passer. The sequence goes on along the minus strand of JAFREQ010000212.1, from coordinate 234,614 downwards.
TCTTCGTCAGCTTCGAGGGAACCATCGTCATGTACAAGATCATCTACATGATGATGTTCCTCTCCTGCGTGGCGCTCTATCAGGTACCGAAACGCACTGATTGGGATTGAAGGTGCATTGTACATAATTGCATTCTTATAATCAGATGTATGTGAGAACATACATACACACACACACACACACACACACACACACAGACACTTGTAGTTACATGCAGTGTTGTTTTAATGTGTGCACCACTTTTTGCATGCCGCATATTCCCAGTGTTTCTTCAGTTGATTTCTCCTCGGTTATCTTGATTATTAAACATTTTTCCACGTTCTGTAAATATATTCTGTATCTTCTTAATCTAGCCAAGACACACACAATCTTGAGTGAAATCAAAATACTTTTTATGGCTGCTCTGATGGGTCAAATCTATACACATTTCCAAAAATACAGATACACATTTATGTGAAATTCAGCCAGACATCTTGACTAAATACAATAAATTAAATTTCTCTTTAATTTGCCTAAATCTTCGGACCCAACAGTTTGATGACCTCTTTTGTTGAAACCAAATTGGATGCAATAAAAAATGAGCTGTCATGAGTTAAAATTAGGCTGTTTACTATATGTACTGTATGTTTGTACTTCAAAATTAGCATATGGGTAGGAAGCTGTAAAGTTTCCAAACTCAATTTCCCAAAGACAGAAGGTGCTGACAATTTTAGTACGTCATAAAGTTTGTGTACAGCAGACTCATAATCCACAGTGTATTCTCAACTGTTTTATAACCCCGTCCACCATAAAACTGAGCAGTCACCCTAAATCCAGATGTCCTCTGTGCACCATGTTTAATTTAATGCATTACAGCTGTTAATATCCGAGAATTCATGACATGATCGCAATTATTCTTATCTAGGTACACTTTGAGTGGTGGCGAAGGATCCTGAAGTACTTCTGGATGTCGGTGGTGATGTACACCATGCTGGTCCTCACCCTGGTCTACACTTTCCAGTTCAACACCTCGGAGCCCTTCTGGTCCAAGCTGTTAAATATGAACACAGAGGGGTGAGCTCTACTGAGCATGCTTGAGAAGAAGTTTACTGACTCATTGCTGTATCACCATCATTATAAGAATGTTTATATTTGAAGGTAATGAAAAAGTGTAGCTACGTATGTTGATGAAATTTCAGGTTTGTTTTAAATGCTGGTAGTTACTCCAACACACAAAGTTTACTGATAATCTCTCAAGCCTCTCCTGTGTTCTCAAATGTAAAGAACAGTTGGGACAAAGTCACACCTCAGAGCTTCCTCACTCACAGGGTACCTCAAAAAGGTTGTAAGCTCAAGTCTCATGTTTTTCTGTTTCCCCTCATTTTTCCCTCTATGCAGCTTGAAGGACCTGGGCCTGGAGAGGTTTAGTGTCTCCATGCTGTTCACCAGGATTTTCATTCCCACTTCCTTCCTGTTGGTGTGTATTCTCCACCTGCACTACTTCCACGACCGCTTCCTCGAGCTCACCGACCTCCAGGCTGTAGTGGCCAAAGAGGAGAGCACTATCTACAGGTGAGAGACGTTTGGTTTGTTTTCTTTTGTCCAGATCTGATTCTAGTCGGTTTGTTTTTTGCTTTGCAAGATTTATCTACGACCTTTGGTGCTAATTTTGCTGAGAAATTAGTATTTGGGAAAACAGTGCATAGTCAATGCTGACCTTGTGCTGCACAGGTGGGTGTATCTAAAAAGTCCAATGAATAACCTCATCAAAACTTTAACTTCTAACTCCTTCTTATCAATTTTTCCCTCCTTTTCTCTCTGTAAGTAGTAAGTCATTGGTTTCCAGTTAGGATTGATCCCTCGCTGTCTACAGTAATGTTACAGCCCAACATCCTGTTTCAAAAAAAAAAAAAAAACATTGAAGAAGTAATAATATTCTTCCATGGGTTCATAAGAGCATAAAGCTCAACATTGCCGTCAGTCCAGACTGCAGTTATCCTTTGGTTATGTCTCATGGCGCTTGTGCTGCTGGCTAACAGGTGTCTTTTTAAATCCCTACACCTGGAGAACATCATTTCTTCTAATCACTGCAAAAAATACAAAAAAGAAATATAATTGAAATCATCAATTAATCATTAATCAGAATTATCAGAATAAAACAGATTCTGATTCTGATTAATTTGGACATCAGAAATTTGTAGAACAATAACATACAATCACATCATACAATTAGCTCTAATTTGTGCCTCTCATGTATTAACATTTGAGTCAGTGTTAAATACCTGATGATCCTGATGAGAATCATTACATTTGAGTCAAAGAGCCGGGAGATAAATTCATAGCTACCTATGAAAAGGGCTGTTAAACAAGGAAATAAGAGATAGGGTAGCATCCTGAGAATACAGAATACAGAAATACAAATAGGGAATATTCCTCATCCAGATGGTTGAAAGAGTGTTTTACTGTCCTGTAAATACCTTGAAGACAACAATAAGTGTTGTTAAACAACCTTCTGGCTTTTTCAATGACCAAAAAAATTTGAGTCTCTCAAAACAGCTGCTTCCCTCTGTGACTGAAATGTAATAATACATGAGAGGTCCAAACTGTGGCTTCCACATGATTCCACTGAAGGTTGATCATCAATAACACTGAATTATTGCCCAAAAATGTCTGTGACTCAAGACTGGTAAATGACGATGTATACATGTTAAACCCAGCGACCTTAGTTGAGCATGAAAGCATTCATCCCTTTTCATCTCACACTCTTCTGGATAATCACACTTACACACCCTGTTAAACGCCCATTATAACCATTGTTCTTGTCACGCATCTGTCACTGTGTGCGTTGTGTGCTGAATGTTATACAACACTCACACTCTGTGCTGTGGTGTGTTTAACTTTATTGTCGTGTTGTTGTGAATTTTCCATTGTTTCGCTGCCGCTTGCTTAGCTCGTCTCTTTGTGACCTACTGCCATCTCTCCTCTGCCACCCTTTTCACACAGCCACGCCAAAGTCAGTGGGCGTGTCTATCTGATCATGAATAGGTGGGTATCTGCTCGCTTTCTGTGGCATCCACCATCATCCCATTTCACCTCTGAGTCTCGACTTCCTCCTCCTGTTGCAACACGTCCTTCCCCCAATGCTGACTTGTTCCCTGTTACTCTGTTTTTGCCAATGATGGTATACTGATGATCTTTGAAATATCTTTCTCCTGGAGTTTTTGGTATTTTACTGACATGAATGGTGTGTGTTTTCAACTTTTGTATTTCATTATTTTGCCTGTAGCCTTCTCTGGATTCTCTCTTATCTTTCTCGATCTTTAACCCCCCTCCAAACCAAGCCCAGCTCTTTCCCCAATAAACCTCTTCTACTTCTCTCCAGTGGTTTGACAAACTATCAAACACGCACGTTTGAATCTGAAAGTCTGTTCTTCCCTTCCAGTATGTTGCCAATGATCCACAGCCCTTTTTCTGCACTGAACCTTAGAAAATTACCCCCTTCCTGAAAAAGCTCGCCTACCCTAAACCACAAGAGCCTTTTGGCAACCTTTCATGCATTTTAATAAAACTACGTGGATATTTTTAAATGATTTCAAGTGTCAGTTTTGAGCCTGCCTTTGTCGGTTTCCCTCCTCATTGTTCCTCTTCACTTCTGTGTAACTTTATTGTTCTGAGCAGCATCAAGCAAAAAATTCCCACTCAGCAGAGCAAGTAAGTGCAACTGGATAACGAAATGCTTGCCTTGATATGTGGCCGGTTCATGCAAGCCAAACCCGACCTTTGACCTCGCCCCATTGCCTGAGAAGAATTTAAAGGGTTAATGCTTTCCTTCAGCTGCTACCATTTATCTGCTGCAAGAAGAAAATCCCTCAGACACTTTAAAACCAAACCAAAGGACACCGATTGTTTTAAAGAATGCAGAAGGAATGTGCACTGCTTATCAACTACAATGCCTGATGAAGCGCTGCTCTGCTGTTCATTTAGCGGATGCAGAGCTGACAATTCCCATCCAAACATTTGCATCAGAGCTTTTTCAGATACACCTGAACCATGTGTATGAGTGTGTGTTGTATTTATATACTTAGGAGGACAAAATGCCTTTACAAAAATAAGAATGTGAGAAAAGCCCTTAAATATATGGTTTTCAATTTTAGTTTTAAGATCAGATTCAGATTGCTTTCTAGTAAAATTAAAGTTAGAATTGCTTTAGTGGCAGGTCATGAAAGAGTAGGTGATGTTTTACATGTAAAAATAATAAATAATGTAAGTCCATCTGGGGACTACATAAATATTGATAGCAGGGTGAGATGTGTATAGACGCTTAAAGCAGTAGAGCCCTTGAAAGTTTAGGAGATAATCCTGAAATATGAAATATGAAACTAAAGAACATTAGTCATTTCACCAATTCACTTCTTCTTGAGTTCAAGTTTTTTTCATTCATTACTAGGCACAGTCCCACATGGGTCTGTTTCAATGAGATGAAAAAATGTCAACCAATACAAACAATACAGAGTTTTGCCAATTGTTATTTGAAAAAGTCAGAAATTACCCTAAAAATAACACAAAGTCATTGAAGGTCCTCATGAGTATAGAAATACAGATGTGTGTTTGTGTGAGTCTGCATGCATGTGTCTGTGTGTAATACCTTCTGACATGTCTTCAGACTGGTGCACCCGGACGGCAGCCTGGCAGACCTCACCATGCTCAGCGCCAGCTCGGTGGAGGCAGTGCTGCCCAGACAGGAGCAGGAGCCGCAGGAGAAGCTGGAGGAGCAGGGAGAGTGGCGGACAGAGGAGAAGGAGGAGAAGGAGCAGGCCCTGGTAGTGGTGATGTATGACCCTGACATGACTGGTGAGAAGCCCAGGAGCTTCTCCGACCCGCGGCAATCCAGCGCAGAGGAGAGTCACCACTGCAGCGCAGGGACGGAGCCAGAGCCGAGCACCGAGCAGAGCTCAGGTACCGAGCAGGTCCACAAGACACTGAACATACTGTGAATCATATTAGGGATGCAACTAACTATTATTTTCATTATCAATTTATGTGTTGTTTTCTTGATTAATCAATTGATCATTTAGTATATAGAATGTCAGAAAATAGTGAAAAATCTAAATATCTCAAAGCCAAAGTTTAGGTCTCTAACGTTTTATTATATAAAACAGAAAGGCTGCAAATCTCACATTTGAGAAGACACTATAGAACCAGCCCATGTTTGGCATTCTGCTGGAAAAACGACTCAAGAAGTGTAGAGAGATAGAAAAGATATAGAGAACAGGCATCAAAACACAAAAGTCAGAGGTGCTGTTCCCACAAGTGTTTTATTTTCTTACAGCCAGTCAAATGGCTGCCACAGGGTCTCCAAAGGCATCAGTTTCCCAATTTCAGTTTTTCTATTTTGAGATTTTTGTCAGTGATGGAGGTCTGTCAAGAAAAGTATGACAAAAATCAGAACTATAATTCCTCTGTCAACCAGTCAGACCATGTATTAAAATCTGCTTCCACATCTATAATTCAGGAAGGAGACGAGACACGAAATCAGTTTGATTGTAATGATAATCTAAAGCTTTCATTTAAAACAAATAGTGAGATTCTGCAACATTCAACTACATAAGAAACTCAACATACTAGTCCCACCTTCCTCCCCTTCAGCTGATATAGACTCATGCCCAACGCCTCTTCAGTCACTGTCTGATGAACAAGCAGATAGCAAATGCAGCCAGTTTGCAATAACAACAACAACAACACCTGAATACTTAAATACGTCACTGAGGCACCCTATAGTTTACTTAGCATGTATATAATGTAATCATGTCAGCATATGGGTTTGAATGAGCTGCATATCATCACTCTCTCTTCCATTTTTTCTAAAATGTGTTTAAACCAAAACAAATATCAGAACAAAGTTATCACTGAACTGCACTTCTAGAGGATGTGGGTCTGAGGACTTGCAGAGTTGTATTAACAATTTGGCATCTCATGAGCTTTTGTGTGTGATGCTCAGGCTGTTGGACATGTTTGCTCCTCTCGCTGTGTTTACAGCTGAGACTCATGTGCTGTTATGTAGCGGCCGCAGAGCACTTTCAGTCGAGACCTTTTCTCTCAGATCTCTCTCAGCCTGTGGCTCTTCAGTCTGCTCAGAAGACATATGTTGCTTGCAATCTGAAAAGGCCAGACCTCTTTTAGAGGAGCTCAGTCTGCTGCCCAAGTATCTGCTGCCTCCACTCTCACCAGCCACTCATTAATCATCCCAAGTAAAGCTGTAAAAATCAGCTTTTTGGATTTTTGGGTTCACTAAGATTTACCTCCAGTTTTCTGTTCTGACACAGCGCGTAGCTCAAGTGCTCACTTTCACCCATTACATCGTCCTGCTATGGCCAAATAACACTGCACCATTAGCATATTTACACAGACACTCACATTGGTCCTAAATTAAAATGTTGTTTATATACACAGAAAATAAAATGGGTGATAAAACACAACCCTGCAGGGCGTCTCAGTTTATAATGAGCTGCAAGCTATAGGAGCTATATGCTCTGAGAGTTCCTTATCCAAACAATGAGGCCTCTATTAAAACCTGAGATAATATGGCTTTTGTAAAAACATACACCCATCACCGAATGGCTGCTGGAGTTTTTTTATTTCCTTTGTGAGAATATAAAACCAAATATTAAGTCTTCATTCTCAGGTCATTAAAGCAACACTTTGGAATTTGCTTGTTAATGCAGATTTCAGGTAATTTCTCTTTCCTTCACTAAAATGCAGAATTTTATACTCATCACTTCTGTTTGAGTCCTGTGACACACATGATAATTACCTAATTCCTTACCTGCAAGTTTTCTGGTTGGATTTAATCAAAGCAATCAAATAAAGTAAAGGTTATTTCTTGATTAAGTGATTAATCGTTTGGCCTCTAAAATGTCGGCACATAATTCCTAAAACCCAAAGTGACATTTTCGAATGTAGTGCCCAACACTATTCAGTTTACAACAATAGAAGACAAAGAAAACTAGAAAAAAAGTCACATGTGAGAAGCTGGACTTACTGAATTTTTTTTGGTTCAAAAAGTTTTTTTTTATGGACTAATAAATTAATCAACTGATTGTTTCATGCCATGATTTGTGTTTCTGAAATCTTCTAGATGAAGCTTGGTAAGACCTTCAGTGTATTTGTTATTGAAATACAATTTAACCGTCCAGGGCACAACTTAAAGGGTAGGGCTGCCATAAACAGGACTGAATAGTACTTTTCCCCCCTGAGGATTAATGAGGATACATTTATGGCAGTGGGACAGCGAAATTGATTGAGAACAAACTACTGTGGCTGTGTCATGGTAATAAAGAATCATCATCAAAAATATTGTTTCTTGGTATTTTCATGTGATTCACGTGTTTCATGTGTTTGTTGACAATAGACTTATTCCTGAAGTGTAAAGAGAGAATCATTATCAGTGTTTTCCAGCTGGAGTTGGTTTATTAGAAAACACGTAAGCAAAGTGCCGGAAGAGCGATAATAGTGTTTAAACATCGGACATGCTGATATAATTAAGAGGCAACACTGGTAAACACTTTCTACCTTACACCTCTTCAGTCTTGTTGTTGTTCCATTTCAGTGTATCTGGTTTTTATCTCTTCTTCAGATCTGAAGAATAAATGGCACCTGGTGGTCGATCGTCTGACTGTGCTCTTTCTCAAGTTCCTGGAGTATTTCCACAAACTGCAGCTGTTCATCTGGTGGCTGCTGGAGATCCACATCATCAAGATCGTGTCCTGCTACATTGTCCTGGTCTCTGTCAAAGAGGTATGAAAAGCTGGGGCACAATTAACGACTGATCTGTGACTCATTCTTCCTCTCTTGTGCTAAAAATGCAAACTCTAAAACAGATATTACTGCATAACATGTAGCTTGTTGTTACGTTTCACAAGCTCTCTTAGCTTTTTCAGTCTAACAAACAAAATAAACTCAAAATGTCAAGAAAGTCTTATACCTATTTTCCCGTATTAAACAGAAAAATATTACCGTACACCCTCTGAATTCATTTTCCTCATTTGCTGAACTAAGATGAGCTAAATTGCCTTGTTAACTCATTGTAAAACACACTTCAGTAAAACTCGACAGAAACAAACAAAGCTTGGAGGCTGCTGAGCCTGGTTCTGTTGCCCGTGGTGTAAACACCAACACTCCCCTGGTGCTTCGAGCTTCTACACTGGGCAGACTCAGTCAGCTAATAGGGCCGCTAGCCAAATGGTCTAACTACCCTTAATCAGAGTTTTCTTTTCCTCAGGGCTCTTTGAGTTTGGACTGAGGGTTTTAGCCTGGATAAGCTCCCCAGGCCTCATCTATTAGATTCTTATTAAAACTCACTTTTATAGACTTAGTTTTATGTAATGTAATGATCTTTTATTTATGATTCGTGGCCTCAACTTTATTTCGTTTGTGTGTTTTTATTTACCTCACATTATTCTTTTTTCACCAGTAATACAAAAAACAAACATTGATACTAGTAGGAGGAGGATGAGGGAAAGGAGGATGTCAGTGGAAAAAGGCTTTATGTGAGCTGGCTTTTTGTCCTCATTGCCTGTATTGTCTCTCGTGCAGGTGTCTTTGTTCAATTATGTGTTCCTGGTGTCCTGGGCCTTTGCACTGCCCTACAGCCAGTATCGGCCCCTGGCCTCCAGTGTTTGCACAGTGTGGACATGTGTCATCATCATATGCAAAATGTTGTACCAGCTGAAGTCCATAGACCCGCCATCATACTCCAAGAACTGCTCTATGGTAATAACTGGAACATGCTTTTTGACCCTAGTTGTGTACACTTAATCTTGCTTAACATTATCCTTACTCTCCTTGATTGCACTAAAATGAATTTGCTAATGTTTCAAAGTCTTGTCTCAAGCATATAAACTATTTATTCCACAACACCCACATGCATAATATACACGCAAACACACATCAAACCCATCCAGATTTAGTTGATTTTATTTCATAGTAAATATCACAGCTGGGAGGGCATGGCACTGTAAATACTTTTTAAAGCAAGCTGACATTTTGTCAGAGACAACAACACATATTTTCTGTCCGCAGCCACAAAGTTACTCAAAGGACCAGATGGATGAGATGAAAGATTCTCTGCTGTATAAGGAACCTGTGGAACCAGCACACTGGGTGGGCCTGAAGAAGTCTAATGACCTGCTGGACTACCTCAGGGTGAGAAGTGGAAATCATCAATTCATCATCTAAGAGGATATAACTGAAAGGAATAGTTTGAAACCACACCTATTTGTTAAATATAAAAGTGAGGCCAGCAGCTTAGCACAAAGTGTAAAAACATCAATTTGTTGTTTTACAGAATGATTATGACTTTAGGAAGTCACTGCACCTCACCAATAAACAGTCACTCGTGCACATGCACACTGTCTAAGTATTCCTTTAACAGTAGCAAAACAGTATTAGCTTTATCAGGAGGGCCTCCAACAATATGTTAATAAATTGAAAATGTTAGATGAACTTTGATTACAGTATATTTACACTGAGCATTTGGGTATGAAATGTTAGAAAATATGACAAATATCTATCACCAGTTACCAGAAATGAAAGTACTCAGACCAGACTTTTATTCAAAAATCTGAAAAAGTTTTTAATCGATAAATGACTAAAGTGATTTCAATATTCAATCCACCAATCGGTTATGTAAACTATCTGCATGTATTTTCAACAAAAGGAATTCATATTTAAAAATATTCTCTCTGTGCAGAACAACCTCCTGATGCTCGCTCTCTTAGCATTCGAGGTGACCATCTACCGCCATCAGCAATACTTCAGACTGAGGAACAAACTGTTGCCTCCCGCTGCCAGGATTATCTTCCATGACATCACACGGCAGCACCTGGACATGGGCATCATCAACTTTATCAAATACTTCATCAACTACTTCTTCTACAAGTTTGGACTTGAGGTAGAGACAAGTGAAAAGAGCTAATATGTACTTTTATCTGAAAACTGCTCCATCACTTCATGCATTTATTCCTCATGTGTGTCCCTCAGACGTGCCTGCTGTTGGTGGTCAATGTCATCGGGCAGCGTATGGACTTCTACGCCATGCTTCATGCCTTCGCCTTGATAGCAGTTATGTATAAACGCAGGAGGAAAGCCATCGCTGAGATCTGGCCCAAGTACTGCTGCTTCCTGGCCTGCATGCTGACTTTCCAGTACTTTGTCTGCATCGGGATCCCACCTGCAGCCTGTAAAGGTTTGTGTCATCGCCTCGGCCAGTTTGTACTCCCAATAAGCAGACAGTCACAGGAAAGTGATTGACAGCCAGTTATTGCGATGATTACTATTTTCATTATCAATTAATCATGCATTTATCTTTTCAGTCAATTGAGTGATCATTTTGTATATAAAGGTGATCTTGGAATATTTTGTTTTGTCCAACCAATAGTCTCCAAGCCACAGTTGAATTTTAATCACACAAACAGAAAGGCAACTATCTTTACATTTTAGAGTCTGACAACAGCAAATGTTTGGTGTTTTAATAGATTATCCAAATTGTTAATTCTTGGTCCATTAACTATTCATTTAGCTCTAACTTAGCTCAAACTGTTTATCTTGTTTATGTCAAAATTACCTATGTTTTACTTGTGGGATCAAAATTTCTTTAATGACAACAGACATATTTACGTAAAGCTTCAATATCTTGGTCCAGAAGAACATTGAGGCCTTGAATTGTTTCACATAGTTCCAAAAATACATAATGCATAAAACCTTTTGTTCCTCTGTCTTTGTGATGTACTTTTTCTGGTTTCATTTGTTACTGTGTCAAGACTCTTGTTTTGCCAGTCCTGCCCTTTTATAATTCTCCATTAACCTGACTTGTTCATGTTGTTTCTACGCATGACTAATCATTTGATTTGATTTCAGACTATCCCTGGAGGTTTCCCAACTCTACTACAGACTCCAATGTGGTCAAGTGGCTCTATGTTCCAGATTTCCGCACCAAACCCAATTCATCATTCCTCATCTGTATGTGTCTCTGTGTAGCTCTCGAGATGAGTTTGAACCACATTCATCTAATTATTAGATGATTATGATATTGGTGAATGTCATTAAAGTTTCTAAATGAGATTTTTCCTCCCCTTCTCCTCTTTTGTAGATGACTTCATGTTGCTGCTGTGTGCCTCTCTCCAGAGGCAGGTCTTTGATGATGAGAACAAAGCTGCAGTCCGACTCATGGCTGGAGACAATGTGGAGATCTGCAGAGACCTGGACGCAGCCTCTTTCAGTGTCCACAACCCCGTCCCAGACTTCATCCACTGCAGGTACAGCAGCTCACACTGGCATCATGCTGTGTTCACACTGCAGCAGGAAGGGCTTCATGTCAGGTTAAGGCAATAAAAGCCCTTCAGTTAAGATTAGGAAAATAATGTTAATGGTTGAATGTAAATGAAAAAATAGTTTGTGAAATAGAATTGAGTCTATAGGATTTGTGTACATTGACACACATTTTCCATATGAAGGTGAGGGTCACAAAATGACAATTCATGCTCATATTCATGAATCCTATTGATTATATTTGACTCTTTCACAAACTGCTGTGATACTGAGTTGCAGTCAGATGCTTACTTTGTACTCCAACCTCTCCAGTCGAGCTGCTCAGAAAAAAAAACTGTTGTTGTAGTTGGCTGCTAACTGTGTAACTGTAGAAATCTTAAGTGGGGTGGTGCTGAATAAGAATATACTCGCTCAGCAAATCTCTTATCCCAGATAAATAAAGGTAAGAAAAAACTGACACAGGCCAGTAGCTCATGTCAGTAGCTTAGTGAGAGCTGTTATTGAATACCCACTGTATACATAATTCAGAATTTTGGCGGTCGTCCAATATTTGAATCTAGAGCAACATACTGACATTGCACATAAAAAAAGAGTGAAGAGAGGGTTTTCAGAGGCAGGGAAATAGACAGCGAGTTAGAGAGACAGCGAGAGCATCCTGACCTGTCCACAGTCATTGATTATATGCTCTTCACATTCCACTGTTTTGATGCTCAAAGTGGACAAGTCTTTTATTAACGCACTCTGTGTCCATCAACAAGCCCTAGTAGAGAGAAAGAGAGCTGTACAGCCCGTCTGTCCACGCCACAGCAGCTCTGCACTTATTCCATCGTTTCCCTCCAGGATCGAATTACGGATACGGGGTGGGGGAGAAATCCATAATCCACAAAAACACTCTGTCCGTCACTCCGCGACTCAGACGCTTTTGCCCTGTACTCTAACTCAATAAATAGCTTTTAAGTATGGAAAAGGTATTTTCTCCCCCTGATGAAGAAGGACACTCACTCAGCTATTCCGGCCCATCAACGCAGCGTCCGAGCCAAACCCACTTCATCAGAGCTGCTTCCTAAACAGTGCAGCTGTTGTTGTGGTCCAATGTTTTCCATCCAATTAATGCACGTTGCTTCCTATGTTTTCACTCCACACATCATATTACTGGTCTCTCACATGATAACACAGGATCCATATGTGTGCTTTTAGCATGTTAGACACACGCAGGACATGTAGTAGTGTACCTGTGCTGAGTGACAGGAGTCTGGTTTCAGCTCTGCTTCACATTCATTGATCAGACTCTTACCGGTGTCCTGACACTAAGTGATACACTAAATGATTGATGGGCAGATTATACACACAGCAGCACAAAGAACTGAAATGTTGCTTTGACTTTTGTTATGTGGTAAATATGCATCCTTATTAGCAACTTAGCTCAGCTGGCCACGGTCCATGCTGTTTACTTTCATTCACGTGACTAAAATGAACTTGTCGGATCTCAAATCTTTCCTGTCACTGCAGTGCACATTCAAATTAAGAAGAGATTGTATCAAACACAATAAAGCCACATTTGTCAAATTGTTTATGTAAATATGCGTCTGTCTTTCTGCAATAATTGAGAGTGAGCATGAAAGTTAATTCTTGACCAGGGGAAAAATAGTTTCATACTGTAACTCGAGGTCCAGGTTTCTGGAGATTTTACCCTCACCCTCTTCATCAGCAAATGGAGTTTTCCCTGTCATCAGATGGCTGAAGTAAGGACTTCATCTTTATATATGACAGTCTTCATCTGAGGTTAAAGAGAGATGGTTTAAAGCTCTGGAAAAGGTTGTTAAGTGGCCCATGAGTTAAGATTGTTCTATCAAGCTAATTGTGATGCTATTACATCAAAATTAAATTCTGGTATGCATACAGACGCCTCTCTACAGGAAGTACTAATGAAAAAGTAAGAGCAAAGAATACTATGTATGTTCCACTTACTGATGTCAGATTACATCACCTATTCTGGATACTAAAGTTCAGACTTTCGAACACTAAGCTGTCCCCAAACAAACCTATAGATTATCAGTTGAATTTAGAATCCTATTGGAAAACTAGTGCTGACATATTGGTTTCACCACTGCCCTCTAGGTCCTACCTGGACATGCTGAAGGTCATCATGTTTAGCTACCTGTTCTGGTTTGTCCTCACCATCATTTTCATCACGGGGACCACACGCATCAGCGTCTTCTGTATGGGCTACCTGGTGGCCTGCTTCTACTTCCTGCTCTTTGGCGGTGAGCTGTTGCTCAAACCAATCAAAAAGATCCTCCGCTACTGGGACTTCCTGATCGCCTACAACATCTTTGTAATCACCATGAAGAACATTTTGTCTGTGAGTCGTCTATCACAAGTTGTTTATCAAGTCTAATTATTTAACTACATTACAGACAAATCCTACATAGTGTATATATGAGCCAATATGTTGTTTAAATTTTAAAACCTCTGTCTGCATGAATGTGTATACGAAGAAGAACAGCACGTTCACTATAAGCTTCCTTGTTCTCAGTAATTAAGGATAGTGTTCATATGCACCCTGTCCAGGTGTTTTGTGAAATCAAAGATGTTGGCAAAGACATTTAAAGATAAAATACAGTATGTTAATACAAGTTATTATATTCAAGTATATAATAAAGGATTCTTGTTCTTAGATCCTGGCTTGTGGCTACATCAAGTCTCTGATCAAGCACCATTGCTGGCTGATCCAGTTGTTCAGTCTGGGCTGCACCATCAAGGAATACAACATCAGCCACGATGACAAGTGTGAGTGGACATTTTCTTCTCTGTGCATCTTATGATTGCCATTGTTTATTTTGCAAAAAATAAATTTCGCAAGAAGGTGAGATATCAGCTTCAGTATTAGGAGGAGCATAACTCCCCACTTTGGCTACAACTATTAGTCATACACAGTGTGTCGGTGCCAGATTGTGTGTGTAAGAGTGTGTTTCCCAAGACACTGAAATTAAACCCACTCCATTTATCTTTCAAATTTAGTTCAGTGCAATCTGTATCTTCATCCCACTGGACAACTGATTTACAATACATAAAAAAAGCACTACCACAAGACTCAAGACAAGTGAGATATTTCTACACATAAAATACAGATATTGGTCTACATTAATATCCTTGAGAGTATGTACAATTTACACTCATAGATGTCCTCGTTTTCATTTGTCATTAGAAGTAATATATTCCTACATCAACTGTACAACAAGTCAACAGTGACGTTTTATCAAATTAAATTGATTAAATTAGATTGTGTGTGACTGTGTTGTCTGTATATTCTAGCTTCGGGAAGGACCTGTGAGTTGCCCAAAAACGAGGCCGGTATCATCTGGGACAGTATCTGCTTCGCCTTCCTGCTGCTGCAGAGACGAGTCTTCATGAGCTACTACTTCCTCCATGTGGTGGCTGATATCAGGGCGTCACAGATCCTCGCATCCAGGTAGACAGCTAAGGCCCAGGGCTGCTGCTGCCATATTCAGATTCTTCTAGTGTATAGTCATTACTGTATGTTTTGAAGAATATGTGAAAAAACAAGTCCTTAATTCTCAGAAAGTAATGAAAAACATGCAACATCCCCAGTTTAGTTAAATCATTATCAGTTAGATAAACGTTGAATCAATGTGTGTTGAGGGAGTGTGAAATTTCCTTCTAAACAGAGGGCATGACAGATTTTATTCATTCTGGTCATTAAATAGTAAATTAAGATCAAACCTTCACACTTTGACACAACATTTGATTGGTCACTGATGTGTGTCTGTGTGTTTCAGAGGGGCGGAGCTGTTCCAGGCCACTATAGTGAAGGCGGTGAAAGCCAGACTGGAGGAGGAGCGCAAATCTGTGGAGCAGCTGAAGAGACAGTGAGACTCCTAATATTTGACTCTCTCCGTGTTGTGTGCAACACTGGGGCACGTTTTGAAATTTGAGTTGAAATTATATTTAAAATGTATGCACTTACATATCTTGCAGTTGTCTTCCTCTGATTAGAGTTGATGATTTGATTTTTTTGCAGTTTTTGTTTTGTTGGACTGTAAAATAACTTTTTCTTTGCTGCCAAATAGGATAAGGCTGGCATTATTCTGTAGTTGTCATGTTGCCCTTGAAAAGACCAAAACCAATAATGTGTTAGTCTCTTTGGCGTATGTAGTCCCAAGCCAGTTGATTCCTATAGAGAATAAAAGCAGCTCACTAATTTCCAAAACAGCTGAGCACTGTAGTCTTAAGAAAACGTTACTCAAACTGATGTAAATAGTGTATTTGTTGGGGACTATTTTCAGCAGCGGATTAATATACATTAAGCCTAATTTAATCGTCTTTACTGTTT
Source organism: Holacanthus passer (assembly GCA_025331565.1). NCBI lineage: Eukaryota > Metazoa > Chordata > Actinopteri > Pomacanthidae > Holacanthus > Holacanthus passer. The sequence continues at coordinate 218,956 of JAFREQ010000212.1, read as the reverse complement.
CCAGGAAGCCATCTCTCAGTAGCTCATACTACATAAAGTCAATGTAGTTCCACCACTTACATTTACCTCAGGAGTTACTCATAAGCTCTGATAATATCCACTCACCCGCTCTAATGAGCACTCCGCTGTTACATAATGTAGAGCAATCTCCATGTGAAGCCTGGAGATGTTTATGGTCAGTGTTTTGGGTCGTCAGTGATGTTCCTCTGTGTCGATACTGCGTGTCTCTTCACTGTCTCTCTGATCTAATCAGGATGGAGCGCATTAAGGTGAGGCAGCAAAAGTTTAAGAGAGGCAAAGAGAAGGTGCTGAACCTGGCGCAGGAGTCTGGAGAAGGACAGACCCTCGTCCAGCCCGAGGAGGATGATGATGATGGTATGACGAAGGCTGCCAGGGGCCTCTCTCTGTGCAGTCAATGTTAGAGAAGTTGGCATTGTGGTTATTTTTGCTAGTAGTGCTGGAAGATGGATGAGAGTGTATTAATGCCTAATCAGTCGAAAGCATTGATATATGTTGTGTAATGATGCATTTTAATTATTATCAGATCTAAAAGAGCAGCTTAATATAGTGAAAATATGCTTTGACGTTTGCAGAAAAATTAATTTTCTTATTGCATTGCTGTATTTGTGAAATTTTAGGAGCACAGCGAACGAAAGCCAAGACCAAAAAAAAGCAGTGGTGGAGGCCGTGGGTTGACCATGCTTCCAGTAGGTTGATACCCCAACCCCCTTTTATTCTCTTCCTCCACTCTGATTGGCCCTTGTGTCCTTGACCAGAACGCTGAGGATTCCCATACTGCCCCTGGGCTCTGAAGGCACCAACACACAGTAGCCTTGCTCCATCCAGACTTTAGTCCTTTTCTGTCTCTATTTAAGGGCCCTTGTAACCTGTAGCTCTCATCTATCTGTGCACAGTGTGTGGAGAGGCACTTCAAGAAGATCTATAAAACCGTGTCAGTATGGGTGCAGAGCAGGGTTGCCTTAAATAGACACAATGAGACGATGAGGAAAGAGAAAATGACTAATGCCTGGACGTTTGCACTTGACGTTGTTTTAAACATCATCATCATCGGCCTCACCTAAAGAGCCCACAGTAGAGAATCGCTCTGTTGTACAACATTTTCATGCAAAGATATGAAAACTGACTCGCCTTTATTCTCAGTACTGGAATAAAGGATGAAGGGTTTGTTCATTCTTTGCCTGTAGGCATGATCACCAAACAGGTGCTAGCCAAGAGGAATAAAACAGATTAGACAAGCAATCGAAAATACAAAATGATGACCTCTCTTTGTCTCAGTCTCTTGGTGGTAAATAAAACAAAAATAGCAGCATCTTTCTGAGTCAATACAGTTGTTGCCTGTTTGGTTTGAACTCATGTCTCATATCAAACTCCACCCCCACATGACATTTTCAAATTATTTCTCCATTTTATCTCTTTGTCATTTGATGTTTCATCTCCATATCCCAGCATCCTCCCTCACCTCCCGCCCACTGTGGTTCTGTTCAAGGACATAAGTCAGCCTTGTCTATTCCAATGCTTCTAACACTTAACTACTGCAGACAGGAGTCACCCGCTCTGTTGAATTGCTTAAAGGCGACTGTGCTTACTGGAATAATAATTTTTAATAGACATTCTCCTTTGTGCTTTGTGCTCATAGTTATTTCATAGGTATTTCTGTTTCATCCTCTCATGTCTCTGATGCTTTTAAGTGTGTCTATGTCACGACTTACTGTACAATCAGTTTGTAATTTGTAGTGAATTACATAGAATAGAATTTACAGGTAAGTAGTTTTATTTTTTTGCATTCTTCTTTTCAGTAAGGGAACCTTCTCTGAACCTCATGTTAATGTCAAAATGAATGAATGATGAATGATTTCGGCCTCTGTTTGACTGTGTGTAACGACACCGTACACTCTTCCCCCTCAGTGGTTAGAAGTGGAGACTATTACCTGTTTGAAACTGACAGTGAGGAGGAAGAGGAGGAGGAGGAGAAAAATGACGATGAACCGCCAAAGAAGTCAGCGTTTCAGGTGACCACAATAGTGTCGCACTTTTCCATTGGTTTCAATGTGAAATTCTGTAACTCTGTCGGTTATTTAATCAATTAATGACATGCTTTTATTGAATATTTACATTTGCTGTATTCAATGGTGGAAAAAGTCCTACCGAAGTAAGAGTATTGAAGTATTATTTACTAAATGTACTCACAGTGTCAAAGTAAAAGTACTGATTCTGCAGTAAAATGTCCCCAAGGAGCGATATATTATTATATTTGATATTATTGTGATATTAGAGTGTTTATCATGATCAATGTGTAAGAAGAATTTTATTTTTATTGTTATGAAGGATTAAAGGTTTTGAACACTAACATTCAGGAGTATGTGATGAACCACTGCTTGTATATTCACCTGGACAGTATGTCGTGCACAGTTAACCTCTGTTGTTTCTGATAATATGAAATAATTTTCTACTAATCATCTCCCACTCTGTTGTCTCTCTGTAGCGAGCTATTGGGAAGTTTGTCTCTGCTGTTCTGGCTTTGCCCAAATCTATCATTAAGCTGCCTAAAACCATACTGCAGTATGTAGTCAAGGCAGGAAAGGTACTCACCACCACAACTAACACAGCTGGCTTTCTGTATGAACATCTGCAACTTGAAGTAACAACTAACATTCATGTTTGGTGCTCTGCTGTGGATTTTATCTATATCATAAGTGAATGATAATTTGGCATAAATCACCAAACATGGAATGGAAATACTTTGGCCTTTGCTCTTTTGCATGTTATCTGTCTGTTTGGCTTGAAATGGGTTGCATGAACTCGAGCTTTATTCTGACATAATATTGGTTGTGTTTCCTGTCTGTCTTTAGATAATTTGTGAGTTCTCATGATCAGTGAGCAAAACCATATTAGCAGTTAATGTCTGGGCCTTGTGTTTGACAAAAGACTTTGTGTCTGTTTTGTGTTACGATGGTGGTTGTGCATGTTTCAGCGCAACTTAAAAAGTGTTAATTCTTAGGGATACCATACATTTTTTAAGACTGCAGAGTATGAAAACTTGCAGGCAGCAGATCACCGGGAATGTTCATCTTTGTCTCATCTTTGTTGTTTTATTAAAGTTCTTACTGAACGGACTGTTTTTGACAAACCTGTCTTGCTGGTGCATTCAGGGAAGCTATGTGAGGGTCTGCTGCTGTGAATGTTGCATTATGAGCTGTGTTCAAGTGTTATGTTGGATTAATTTGAAAAGTTGATTCACTGATAATGGTTTGTAGTACAAAAGTGTCCATGATTTCTAATTAATAGATGAAAACATGCAAAGCCACATTAAATTGATATTCAGATTTTCCTTTTGCTGTTGTTGCTCTTGCATAATTTACCTCCTCTTCACATCCTTTCATTGATACTAAACTGCTTCTCTCTGTTCCCCAGTTTCTTTATCACGCCTGGATCACAGACCCCAAAGCTGCCCTGAGGGCACGAGGCAAAGAGAAACGCAAATTTTGGAAAAAATACACCAAAGGAACTCGACACAGAAAAAGCAAGAAAGATGGTAAACAAGTTCTAGAGACAAAACCCTCACATGAAGCAAACTTTAACATTACGTGTGAGCAGAAATTAATTTTACGTTCTATTAACCATAGTGGGGTGTCTTTCCTGTACTTCAGCAGGTCATGTGGCCATAGAGGTTGGTGAGCTCTCAGATGGTCAAGAAAAAGGAGAGGAGAACAAGAAGTCTGGCAATCCAGGTTGGTTTCTCCTCAACAAATTTGTTACATGTGACTGTGGATTTGAAATTGTCATATACTGTAACAACTTTTGTGTTGTGTGCCCTCCTCAGACAACATCATCAAGCGAGTGTTCAACATCATAAAGTTCACCTGGGTGCTCTTCCAGACGACGGTGGACAGCTTCACCAAGTGGATGAATGAAATGTGCAGGGAATATATCGACATCTCCACTGTGCTGCGTATTGAGCGCTGCATGCTGACCAGAGAGGTCAAAAAGGTACCAAGAACCTCCGTGTCGTCTTTTGATATATAGAAGAAGAGTTACTTTAGCTTTAAAAGCAGTTTTTAAATTACAGTAAGTCTTGTTTTCTCACAATTTATAAGCTAATTGAGAGACATTAGTCTGAATAAGAGAATTAGTAAATGATAAACTCCTCTCCTCCTACCAGGGTAATGTGCCGTCCAGAGAGAGCATCCACGTCTACTACCAGAAGGCCATGAGGCTCAACATGTCCAGACAGGCCAGTTTGGATCTGCTAAGCGACAATGAGTCGGCCTCGGGCTCCACCAGGGTCCGAAGAAGGCGAGGAGGCTACCGCATGGAGAGTCAGGACTCCACAGCCTCCAGAGACAGCATCTCCAGGTACACAGAGCCTGATGGTGGTCGCATCAGCAATACAACATGAAGACCAAACGAGTCCATGTCATGATTCTGCTAGTATTGATAGCAGAGATTTTGTTCACTAATACCTTGTGGTTCTCATCACATTGAGCCATTTCATCATTGTTCTTTGCTGCATGTCATGTTTTTTATGGTCATTTGATAAGATAAACTAAATCATTTTCCTGCTCATTTTTAATGTTAAGTTTAAATGGTTTTGTTGCACAGTACACAGGGAATCTCCTGTCTGTGTAGCCTAACCGTGGATCCCATCTCATCCTTCTTATCACTGATCATTGCATCTGTCACTCTCGCCACCTCTCAGTGCCTTCACCGAGGCAACCACACTCTTTTCTCGCCAATCCACCCTGGAAGACCTCGATGGCATGCCAGAGTGCATTCCCAAAACCAGTGAGCGCGCCAGGCCCAAACTGCGTAAGATGTACGGCCTGGATGTGTCTAATTCATCAATGGACAGTGGCAGCAGCTTCATGTCCAGGTGCCTGGCCTCTGCATCACCCATATACTCACCTTTGTTACTTATCACTGTCACTGACATGAACAAGATGATTTAATCTTCTGACTCCTCTTTGTGTTTTTATATCAAACGTTTTCTCCAGATCTGTTTTTTGTTGATTTTTGGCTGAGTTATTGCATGACCTTTCTACAACACTTTGTTTATTACATCCTGGCAAAAAAAGGATAACCAGAAAAATGCACGTCCTTTTTTTGTTTTGAAATACAACTTTTTCACCCAATAACAGTGGTATGAAAGCAGTTTTATAGTGTACGGTATGTTCCTCCTCAGCAATTGTCTTTCTGTTATTTAAGTTTGGAATAAACATCACTTTACTTGTTTCAAAGTTCATCAAGATGTACTTGATCATACTTACTTGAGTTTATTCGGTAACATTTCACTTTAATCACCTTATTTAACAGTTCTAAACAGTATATAAACATTTCATAAATGGTTTATAGCACTGTAATGTAGTTGTAAGCACATAGAAATGTTTAGTAATGTATTTGTCAGCAACTGTAACACAGATAATGATTAACAATATATTACTGTAAAACATAGTAATGATAGAAAATGTCCTCATAGGAGGAGTTATAGTTATATCTGCTTTTAGCTACTTTATAATGTGTTATAAACCATTTATTTTGTACATTTTCTACATAATAAAAATACACCAATCCATCTCGGCACACATGGCAGCCTGAGGAAGGCAAGTGTGCAGATTTTATTCTGTATAAATTGCAAGGTAGATTCTGTTTTAGTTTGTTTATTAAATTTTGGCAACAATATGAGTGGATGGACGTGAACACAGATTGACACGATCCCTGCTGTTTTTGTCCCCTGCAGTGAAGCCACCCAGTGCATCACACTCTACTCCAGACAGGGCACCACAGACACCATAGAAGAAGTGGAGGATGAGCAGGATCAAGGGGAAGACAAGCAGCAGGTTCCCTGGGAATCCCAACAGCTAGACGAGAGTCAGGGGGCTGAGGGCGGCCCCTGGAGTGACGGAGAGCCCAGGGAGACAGAGGAGGAGGTGGAGGAGGAGCAGGGTGAGGGCCAGGAAGGATTGGAGGGCGAGGAGGAAGTAGATGAACCAAAGGACCGGGAGAACAGAGAGAGAGAGGAGGCTCCCTGGGAGTCCTCTGGCCCAGATGAGGGCCCCTCCCCGAGGCTGGAGACGGCACAGTCTGCTCCCTCTGCCCAGGAGAAGGACTTCATCACCGAGAGTGAGGATGGGGGAGGACAGCAGGACTTCATGCAGACAGAGGGGAGAGCAGGGCTCCTCTACACCCCTGATACAGATGCTTCTAAAACATCTGACGCTGATGTGCCTCCCAGCTACAGCAAGGCAGTCAGCTTTGACCGTCTGGAAGTTAGTGATGATGAGAGTGACATGGATAGGAAGAGGCGCATGTTTATGACGTCTGACAGCCGCTCAGACAGCAGGTCAGACATCCTGTTGCCCTCTATGACCACTGAGCTGACCGCCAGCGAACTGCTGCTCAACAAGTAAGTCCACAAACAGTACAGCCTGTTCAGCATGTAGCCTCACAGGGATCAGAGTCAACAGTTAATTGCCTCAGATGCAGATTAATCTTGATCATTTTAAAAAATGGCACCTAGTTCATCCTTAAAGCTGCATGTTTCTGCTGTCTACAGGTCTGGGTATTGACCTTCATACTTTTTGAGTACCCAAAATGTTCAGTCTCTTTCCAGGGGCCCCCTAACCCCTTAAGCCCTTGGGCCCAGTAGGCTCGTTCAGAAATCTATCCACGATTGTAGCCATTTTTGTGAATCGAGAATAATCGGCAAGTTTAGAATAATGTTGAGTGACATGATGATTATTTTTAAGTGAAAGAAATCCATTTATTTGTTTTTCTTTTATGTTTTAGAATCGAAATAACCAAACATCAAATCTCTCTGTGTCTGTTCAGGATGTTTTATGACGAGGAGCTGGAGCAGTCTGATAGATTCTACCAAAGCCAGCCTCTGATCCTCCAACTCTGCTACGCCCTCTACAACATGCTGGTGGCCCATTCAGAGATGGTGTGCTACCTGGTCATCATCATCAACCACATGGTGTCGGCCTCCTGTGCCACACTGGTGCTTCCCATCACCATCTTCCTCTGGGCCATGCTGTCAGTGCCCAGGCCCAGCAAGCGCTACTGGATGACTGCCATTATCTATACTGAGGTACAGTCAGAATGTCATTTCCAAAACATCAGCTTTTAAAAACCAAAAAAACTAATCAAAGTAAATTTTATATTGTTTTTAATTTTCTAAGTTTTGGCGACAGTATTTTTTATGTGGAAATAAAGCTCATGTACAGACCTGGACTTAATCGTTTCTGCTGTCCACAGTAAATGTCAGAAAGTTAAGAGAATCACGGGGGGCTTGTAAACATCAATTTATTATATTTAACACTTTTTGATAATAACATCCATCAGGTAGTATAAAGATTCATTTGTTGTTCAGAATAAACTGAATCATTGGAAAACATCGTCCTGACAGCTTCACTGACATTCATTTTGTTTTCCCTCCAGGCAACTATCGTCATCAAGTACTTCTTCCAGTTTGGCTTCTTCCCCTTCAACCAGGACAGCAAGATGTATAAGACTAAACCATATCACCCTCCCAACATCATTGGTGTGGAGAAGAAGGATGGTTATGTCCACTACGACCTGATCCAGTTACTGGCGCTCTTCTTCCACAGATCCATTCTGAAGGTACCTGCCAACTCAGAATATTTGGACAATGTTATCTGAATATGTGCATCATGTTAAAGTGTAAATATTAGAGGATTTTCTACAGTCTTCTAATTTTCAACAAGTTCCATGAACAGAACAAATTATTACCATGAACACACACTGTACCTTATTTACATGATCCTACCGCCCTAAATATTCACTAAAGCATTTACTGACATTTACCTCTTCAGTGGAAACAAATGGGCTTGGAGATGAGTGCCACAGACCTGTTGGGGACATCAGAAAGTTTATTGGACTTGCACATTGTTGATTTTAATCTTTTCATGTGTTTTAAGACAATAACAGACAATAAGAGAAATCTAGAATAGTGCCAGATTTATCTATTAAACACAATCAGGCTGTGAAAAATTGTTAACCTATCCTTGAATTTAAAGACCACAGACAAGCAAAAAGAAAATACGTAGAATTCAAAGAAAATGAAATTTCTCTGATCGATTGTGTGTCTGTGGTTTAGCAACACAGGCTGGCTGATATCCAATATAGAATAAGAGTCCAGTATGGACCCGATGTAGATGTGTGTGTTCCTGCTGCACGGAGATTAAATCCTGCTAGAAGATTTCTCTCCATCTGTTTCTTGCACTTCCTTTTTTCTCAGCAAATGACAGAAGCTCTGTAGAGTGCACTGCTGGCCCTTAATGGAACAAATAATGCGATGTGATTGTTTGGGATATGTTGTGAAACAATTGTATGCAACTGCATCAGACTCTCAATTCATTTGGACATGAAATATGGCACATTCTTTACAAATTGCTGGATTTTTTTCCTCCTTTTTCCATCTCCAGTGCCACGGCCTATGGGACGAGGACGACCCCAAAGAAAAGAAAGAGGCCTCTCGGCAGAGTGAGTCAGAGGACGAGGGAAGGGACAAGGAGGAGAGTGTTAAGGAGTCTGAACCTGCCTCCTCGCTGATCAGTGAGAGGAGAGGCTCCACTAACACCTTGAGATCCATAAACTTTGGGACCTCCATTGATTCAGGACACGTCCAGGTGCAGTTCCCGCAACAGCAGACCTACCAGCGTCGCAAGAGCTCCAGCGGAGGCTCGCACATTTCTCACCGGTCTCTTCATTCTTCTGCAAGGTCCAAGAGAGGTGAAGACTCTTGTTTATTTCCTAGTACTGACAAGACAATTGGTTCAAAACAAGAGCCAACAATTAACACCCTTCCCTTAAAACAAAGCCCTGAGAGTAATGTGTCATTTTGTACTAAGCATAACTGTGACTCTTCTAACAATAATAATAAATAGGTTGAATCCTCTGGGTTTTTTTATCACAGAAAACTCAATTTCCTGTGATCTCTAGCCTCAGATTTGATCTCTGTGTATGTGGATCTCAGGCTGTATCAGTGTCTCAGTGTCGCGTCACGGTCCATTTACAACTCGAAATGTTAATTGTTTTCCACAGGAAGTACCGCTTCCAAAAACAGCAGCCACAAGGATGGCAGCGAGGCCAGCGTCCATCAGAAGACCCGCAAACAGATGATCATGGAGAAGCTGAGGGAGCAGTTCTTCAAAGGAAAAGCTTTCATCCTAAAGCGGTACATTGAGGCATAGCTGGGTCATAAAAGTTGAGGCTGGGTTTTTTTTTTGTCTGGTCATCTCCATCCCCAGCTGCTTACTGGCCAGCAGTAGTGATTGTAATTATACAACTGTAACTTTATGAGGGCATTGATGAGAACTGTGCTCAGCAAGTATCTTAGACGAATAATGGAAGATGCGCTGTGGAAAATCATGAGTGATACAGCAGCTAAAACCTTTCAAAGGTCCAAATTTAGAACTTTAATTACAGCATTCCCGTTAGTCAGTCAGTGTAATTTTTCTAAGTGCTGTTATTGTTATTGTGCTAAATTTAATCACAGTGGAACAAGTGGTTTCTCAGATAATATGTCTAGAGCAGTAACTGAAACATAAAGAGAAAATATTTTATTTTTTACATGTTTTCTCAAAGTAAAACCATCCATTAACCTTTATTTAACAATCAGATTGTCATTGAGTTTAAATATCTTTTTCAAGAGGATACTGGCCAAGTCAGACAGCAGTAACAATCAGTTACAGACAAACAACATAAGGCAGAGAATGAAAGATGTGCAATTAAATCATAATGAAACAGAAATGCAATTATTCAACCATTTCCCATATAAATATTTCATCCTAGGAACAACCTAAATGTTTTAGAACAACCCAAATATTGTGAACCATGAAAATAAACAGGATGAATCCAAAACAATAACTTAATGAGACTGTTGCATTAGGATTTTAAAATACATGTCATTAGGAAAGACCATATTTTGCAATTTTAGATCCATTGCACGAGGGTCCCAGCAGAGGAACCAGCAAACTGAGCACAAAAGCTCTTTAACCCAGTTCAGAACAGACTTGAGGAACTCCTGGGAACAAAGAGCAAAGCAGTTGTTGGATTTTATGCTCTGTTTTATTGTTTAAGTGAAGAATGACAGCAACATCTGAAGACTTGCATGGAGCATTTCTCCTGTTTCTTTGCTCGTAGTAACATTGAGTATTTTTATTTCTTCTTAGGTTCATGGAGATCTACCTTCCAATGAGGCAGTTCTTCCATAACTTGATCCATCCAGAGTACAGCGCCGTCACAGACGTCTATGTGCTGATGTTCCTTGCTGACACAGTTGACTTCATCATCATTGTGTTTGGATTCTGGGCCTTTGGTGTAAGTTTTAAAATGATATTTCGAATAAAATATTTTTGTCAGCTGAAATCATAAACAAATCACCTCTGACAACATTCATGCTTATCCCTTGTAGAAACACTCAGCGGCAGACATCACATCATCTCTGTCAGAGGATCAGGTGCCGGGACCTTTCCTGGTCATGGTCTTGATCCAGTTTGGGACCATGGTGGTGGACCGGGCCCTCTACCTCAGAAAGTCTGTCATGGGCAAGGTCATCTTCCAGGTCATCCTGCTCTTTGGCATTCACTTCTGGATGTTCTTTATCCTGCCAGGAATCACAGAAAAGTAAGACCTCAATCTTGCTTCACATCAGATATGTTTGATATTTAATCGAAAGTCATTAATTGTTCCTGAGCCCAGGTGTAATATCCTTTATGCAATCACGTGTTTGTCTGTCCCAACTTGTTTGAAACGTGTTGCTGCCATCAAATTCAGAATAAGCAAATATTTACAAAGTTGATGAGGTTCAAACATTAAATATATTGTCTTTGTACCATTTTCTATTGTGTATATGTCAAAAAGGATTAACAAATGATCACATTCTGTTTGATTTATGTTTTACACTGTCCCAACTTGTAATGAAATTGGGGTTGTGTGTAAGTGCAAGTTCTTTTGTTGTTCTGCCTATAAATAAAAAAACTACTTCATCCTTCAGTTTTATAAACCGTCTCACTTCTCTTCCCCCTGTAGACGTTTCAACGAGAACACAGTCGCTCAGATGTGGTATTTTGTCAAGTGCATCTACTTCGGGCTGTCAGCCTATCAGATCCGCTGTGGTTACCCCACCCGCGTTTTGGGAAACTTCCTCACCAAGAGCTACAATTATGTCAACCTCTTCCTGTTTCAAGGGTGAGTTACTCTGGGGAAGTATCATTTCTTCCAGCTGGGCAAACAGGTCCAAGGCTCTGGTCACGTCGGGGTCATCAACTAGCTGCTGTTACAAGAATGGAAAGAGAATTATTTGTTTTGTATCATGTATAAACATGCTATTTGTTATAGGGGAGATCAACATTAGTAATTGTCAGTATTGAGCTCTTTAATGTGGTTAAGTGTTGAAAATACTCAACATTTGCTCCTCAAATGTGAGGAGGCTACTTTTGTCTGTTTTGTATCACAGTAAATTGTGTATCTTTGGGTTTTGGTCTGTTAGTCAGATAAAACAAGCAATTTACAGACTTCACCATGGACACTTGTGATGAGCATTTTTCAAAATGTTCAGACATTTTATTGACTAAACATTTCATTGATTTAACAGATAATGAAATTAATCATTAGTTGCAACCCTACACATTCAGCGTTTATGTTATATAATACTTATTATTAATTGACTTTATTTTAGATTTCGAAACCGCCTCTCCAGTTTCTAAATGATTAGATTCAGTAAAGGTTCTCTCCAGCATATGTCATATACTATTTTTTGGGTTTAATTAACCTGTGCTCGAACATGTCCAGACTATTTGTGCACTAAAGGTCTGGCAATACAAGATTATGTAAAAGCTATTAATACAATAAATACTTGTCAGTGTTGTTCAGTCATATAACTCTTAAATTATTTTAATCCACATTATTTTTTTATCTCTGTTTTAGTTTTTGAGTAGACAAAACATCATTATGTCAAAACATGTGCAGCAGTGACCAAAAATGTGGCTAAAGCTGTAGCTTATTATGCCTGCCCCGCTCTCGAACAAATTAACAAATTCATGAGCACAGTTTTCTGAATGAAGTCATTAACTCTGATTTCATCTCCGTCTCATATTTTGCCAGAATAACTAAGACTTGTCTGTTGTTTCCAGTTTCCGTCTGGTGCCGTTCCTGACGGAGCTGCGGGCCGTGATGGACTGGGTTTGGACTGATACCTCGCTGTCTCTGTCCAGCTGGATCTGTGTGGAGGACATCTACGCTCACATCTTTATCCTCAAATGCTGGAGAGAGTCTGAGAAGGTGTTTATCATTGTGGCATCGATCTAGTGTGAGAAGAATCTGTTTCAGTGCCAAAGTCTGTCATGTTGGAATTCATGCTGAAATTTACTTTTGTGATTTGTTGAAGTAGATTTTATTTTTAAAGTGTGAAGCTTGGTGATGGCTGGGCTCTCACTTTCTGCAATGAACTACACATGAGATAACAAGGATATATTGTGTATGTTGTGCACCAAAAATATCTTCCAGGCTTAGAAAACATGTAGCCATTACCACTGCATCAGGTCTGATAGAGTAAAGATGGAACAAAAGGACTACTTACTATGAAAAAAACGCACTGTAATGTAAAATCATTCTCCTGCAGAGATATCCGCAGCCACGAGGCCAGAAGAAGAAGAAGGTGGTGAAGTACGGGATGGGAGGGATGATCGTAATGCTGCTTATCTGTATCGTCTGGTTCCCGCTGCTCTTCATGTCCCTCGTTAAGTCTGTTGCTGGAGTTGTCAACGCGCCACTGGATGTTTCGTTTGAAATCACCTTGGCTGGCTTTCAGGTGTGGACACAGTTTCTTTGATCAGATCATTTTTGCCAAAACTAGCTCACCACGTGCTTTACTGGGAAACAAAGACAGAACAGAAATGCCAAGAGACCAGAGAGATGCTCTGCCCAAAGCCAAATCCTTTTGAAATGAAATGAAAATGTGCCTCCTCTGGGTAGAACTAGATCTTCTAGTAAATAAATCTGTGATTGATTTTAATGTACAGCCAGTTTGTGTGAATACCGGTGGTCTGTGAGTGGAGAGAGAAGCCAGAGGATTGTGATCATATTTTCTAGGTTGTGTGAGCATTCTGGCTGCACGGTTCAATGTTTGATTGTGTGTCAGGGGCAGATTCAGTTCACTGTTACTGAAACAAAAAAGCACAGATCTGTTTTCCAGCAAGAAAGCTGAACAAAACAAGTCACTCATTTATACAAATATTATCATAAGTGTTTTCAAAACTTCTGCCAATTTTCAAAAATGTCTTTTTCTCGCAGCCCATCTTCACCATGAGCGCTCAGCAAAATCAGCTTAAGACTGTGACACAACAAGAATTTCAGGATTTTAGAGAGAAATATAAGAATGACGATGTAAGTACAAGAAATACAATATATCAGTTCTTGTGTTTGTAATTTTATTTATAATTATAATTTTATAAGTTGTGTAATTCACTGTATTAAAAAAGATTAAATTGACAACATAATCCATGTTGTATGACCAAGTTTTAGAAAATACATGCCAGAGAAGATAGACCTTGTCATATTCTCCAGAAGATGTCGTTTGTGTAGCTATTAACATAAATTTTACACCCTTTGTAAAATATTTTTTAAAGTTTCTGTGTGTGGAAAATTTAAACAGGATGACAATCTGCATCTGCAGTCAAGCTCACTTACCATATTTACCTCTCAAATTTTAGCATGTTAGCATACTAACTTTTGGCACTTTGGCTTATTATTATCAAAATAATAATAAATCTTATTATTTAGTTCACATTGTATTTTTCTGTCAGCCACCTACTCAGTTCATCAAGTGATTGATTGTGCTCAAAGTGAAACAAAGTGTTGGACAAATTTGACCTGATGATGCCTCTAGATGAAAAATCTGGGTGTCAGCAAAGGTATCACAATTCATCCTCTTGGGAACATGAAGGTCTGTACCAGATTTAATGGCCAAACCAAATAATTTAGTCAAATTGATTTCATTTAATAAATATGTGTTTTTCTCCGTGGGTAGACGGCCTTGCAGTGGCTGGAGACCTACATGCATGAGGACCTGATCATTGCACAGCTGAAAGGCAGCTCCAACTCTCTGTGGACCATCAGTCCACCCAGCAGAGACAACCTGATACTAATGTTGAGCAGCGACGATGAATTCCTCATCACTGTGTCCTGGTCCGTGCAAAGGTGCGCAACGACAAGATGTTATCCAATAGCCTTCGTTGTTGTTGTCCATTTACACTTATGTGCACTTTATCTAACCATGTGACAATTAGTGATGATGTTAATTTTAGAAAGTAGGAAGAATTATGATCTCTAATCAGTGATCAGGAAACATTTATTTATAACTCTCCCACTCAATGCAATACGTAATATACAACTATAAAACACATTATTTCGTGACGTGCTTAGTGTCACGTAGTAGTCGTACTGTTCAGTTAGCTTTTATTGCCATGGCATTGCCAAACATTTGGTTCACGGCCTTACTAAACATCTAACATCAAAAATCAGAACATCTTTCAAACACACACAAAACTTCAAGAAAGACATTAAAAATAACATCATATATACAGTGTGGACCAAAAGGCTGAGAACACGTGGAAAATCTATACATTTTACTTAAACCTGGAAATGGTTACAAAGTTTGAGGATTCAGTAATATTTAATAAAAAGTTGTGACATGTAAAATTTGCTTAAATTTGATATGCTGATCTAGAAATAGTCCAGAATCATCTTCTTCATCTTAGACGCCATAACGTCTTGTGTTTTTAAATGCGTCTTTTTCCTCTTGTCGTGATCTCAGAAACCTAACTCTTGGTGCCAAGGCTGAAACAGCATCTGGGAAACGAGTGACCATTCTTGAAGCAAACACAAAGCAGGAGCTCATAATGCTCCTAAATGGGACGAAAAAAAACTCAGGAGTGTGAGTATATCGGCCGCTTACTTTCTTCTTTGTACTTTTCCACTGTGACGTTAGAATCAGGAGCTAAATTCACAGACGATTCTTTTCTCCTGTGCAACTGTAAAAATGTTTATGCTGTTAAAAATATCAACATATATGTAAATAAATATTAAGAAATTTTTTATTTTCAAAATCAATGCACCGCAAACAAGACAACAATTAATATGAGGACGGCAGAATAGAATAATAAAAACCCTTAGTCTGTCTTTTAACAAAGTTATACAAATTTACATATTATATATAGCTACATACTGACAAACTAAGAATTGAAAAACTATGAAACACAAACTGTGTTTTGCTCTCTCCCTCTGCAGGACCCTAAACAACATCTTCCCTCGTTATATTCGAGCCCCCAGTGACTCGGAGTCCAAGCCTGTTGAACAGCTTTATGAGGGTGAACATCTTTGTCACTATAGATCAGACTGACTGTGACTTTTTGTGTAGTTGTCTCTTGATTTGGTAACAACACAGGAAATTTGGAAAAAAAAGAAAGTTTTTAAAATATGAATATACATATGATATTTCTTAATAAAGTCTGTCTTATTTATATTTGATTGTCTACTTGTTAAGTTTCCCTGTTTACAGACAAAGTCAATTTGTTACTGAGGATGGAGATAGGGCTTTTGTAAATGTTTACAATTGTTCTGTTTTTTTTTAAATGAACAAAAGTCTGACATTATTTGCATTTTCATCTGTTTTATTCTGATGAAATGACACAATTTCTTTCTTCATCTTTGTAGATGAAAAGATGTTTAACATAACCTTGACCTTGTCGCAAGGTAATAATGACACAGATCAGATCCAGGAATGGTGGATTGTCAACCAGACAACGGCCGGCCTTATACAAAAGAGGACTGAAAAACAAAAGCTTGATGCAGGATTGGATGTCTTCGTATTTAGTGACCAAGTGAGCCCACCCAGTTTGGGCTTTCTGGCTGGATACGGGTACGTGGTGTTCAGTCCTGCTTTGGTGTATTTATATTCATTTCGTCATCTCATGCCATCATGAGTATGTAGCAGTTTGCTGCTTATTCACCTGGTTGCCACGGTCATTTCGACTTGCTATGGAAAACAATTTGAAACAGTGATATCCAACCAAGGGGATGCAAGGCTGTTAACAGAATAAGAAAGAAGCAAAACAAAATTGTTTTGCGTATTTCACAGTTTTTTCTTTTAATTACTGCATAATTTTGCATCTTCAAAGTATTTTAATAAAATAATTTTAATCTTTAGCTGAACACAAGCTGTGATGAGTTGTAACAAGTAGACACAGCTTCATTTTAAGGGCTTACAGGCAACAAAAGTTTGGGACTGCTCATTTTTAAAAATTGGCATGTATATAGAAAATACAAACCTCAGATTTTCTTTTAATCTGAGTATTAGTTTACTATCCTGTTCTTGTAGGGGCCTCCTGTTGGATTAGAAGTTTGAGTGATGTACTGTCAACTTGCAGCATCTCCTAGAGAGCTTAGAAATCCTCATTGTCTCATTTCCTTTCTCTCTTTCCTGTCTAGGATCATGGGCTTATACGCTTCTGTGGTTCTGGTCATCGGCAAGTTCGTGCGCGAGTTTTTCAGCGGCATCTCCCACACCATCATGTTCGAGGAGCTGCCCAATGTGGACCGCATCCTCAAGCTGTGCACCGACATCTTCCTGGTCCGAGAGACGGGGGAGCTGGACCTGGAGGAGGACATGTACGCCAAGCTCATCTTCCTCTACCGCTCGCCAGAGACGATGATCAAGTGGACCAGAGAGAAGACTGAGTGAAACTCGACAAGGGGACGTTAATCGCTGAAGGCGAGCCAGAGCTTTTCGGACAGGAGCCGCTCGTTCAGAGAGACTGGGTGGTCGCTCTGTTGGTGTGAGCAGCTATTTCAACCCATTCACCTGCTGAGGCAGCACAAAGTCTGTCCTGTTCAGCTGAGCTCTGACAGCAGTGATACAGCTCCACACTAAAACACTTTGAGTTATAAACTGGTATTTTCTACAATTTACTGATGAAACACAACAATTGCAGTCGTATTAACAATTGAGGACACATTTCTCGGTGCTGTATTTATCACGCGAAACCTGGCTCATTTTGGCATCCAGTGGATAAAATAAGCAGCAGGTGTTCAGTTGGAGACAGAGAAATCCTTTGGGACGATTCTCCTAAGTTGTAAAAAGTGGGATCCCTAACATGAAGGTAGGTTTTTAAACACAAACGCCCAGAACCCTCGTTGCTCTTCACTCCTGCCTCACAATCGCACGGCAGGCGAAGAGAAGCTCAAACTGAATGCAGCATTAATCTTTAAGGGCTTCACACCAATAAATGAGTGCACAATAGTGACCACATGAGCACAATCATATTTTCTCCAACTGGAACGCTTGGATCTTGGGACTGTGCAATATTGAGATCTCGTTCCTCCAAGTTTTTGAAGGATGTGGACCGAGGGGAAAATGCCGGTTCCGACAAAGAAACAAAAAGATCACTTCTTTTTTTTTTTTTTTAAACATCAGAGACACAACGCAGAGAACGTGATCAGACAATCTTTACTTGCCTTTTTGTTTGTATGAGAAGAACTGAAACTCTTACCCACATTACATATCTTTCTCAGGAAGAGCCGTTTTCACAGATATTCATCGTATGAGTATATGTTACAACATGTAGGCTTTGATGGATCTAAAAGAATATGAGATTGTAGAAAAGATGAAAACTATTTAAATGGCATGAAATTTAATGTGGATATTGTTCAGATGGACTGATACTGAGTATGTTTACTGCACAGGGAAACGGTTTCAGGCTGTATTAAGAAAGTAAATGTATCGCCGCAGACTGTTTTCCTCACCGACAATGAGATTAATTGCCAATCAGCCGTGTTGTAAATCATCTACAGGTTGGCTAGAGTCAAGACCAGCAGAGGGCTGTTTCTGAATCAGGGTAACGTGCATCAGGTGGCTGACTCTTGCACATCACTTGTGAACCTCTCGCTGTTTTTAACATTGACAACTCGTGAACACTGTGGCGCCCACAGCTGTGCATTCAGAAAAGACGAGACACACAAAAAAAGATTCCTCACATGAAGGGCTGAAAGACGAAGTCCTTTGGTCCAAACTATGCATTAGAGGACATTGTAGCATGATAGAAAAACTTCATTATTGTCATGATTTTCATTACATGTACATACAAGTTTAAGGGGGCAGGTCAAGGTGGAATGAAATGTGAAACTGTACCTGTATGTTAAAGCAATGTGGTATGATAGAGGTCCAGAGATCTGCAAATAAAACATCTGGAAAGGTGTCAAGTTTTGCATTCAGCTGCTGTTTGTTTGTAGGAAACAAAACATGTACATGACTTGAGGCTACATGTTAATAATCCACACAAGGAACTGGCAACATTTATGTCCAGTTTTCTCTCTAATGCACAGATGCATCACAGAGCCATTCGGAAATGTGGGGCTTCAAAAAAGTAGCATATCCGTTAACAGGGAGAGAGCATTACCCTCATCAAAGATAAATAGGTCTGAGGAAGCTACTCAGTCATCACATGTCTGTCAGGGGCCATTTCGGTGCAAACGTGTGCAGCCGCCGCTCGTCTCACTGATGTGGAAAACCTGTCTGCTCACTCACTTAAGAGAATATACAGAGACCATAAACTGCCACACAATGGAAATGTTTATTGATGCATGTGCAAAGTTTGGAGATATGCTTTCGAGGAACATACAAGAAGTGGGCAACGGCACAAATAAAAAAAAATGTAAACGATCCCTTTATCACCTTTAGTTATGTGGTGTCAGAATAATTTGAATTGGCATGTAAACAGTAGTTTAACAGTGGACTTCTCGCATTTACAGTTTGAGCATTAAGCTAAATCACAAATAGACAAATTCAGCTTTAAGAAGGAAAATAAAGGGAGGAATGCACTGAAAACATCACTGCATGGTCCCTTTTTCATATTTTAGTTGCTTTAATTCGAGGTTTGTATTAGAAATAAAGACACAGCCATAGTTATTTTTTTAGTTTAAGGTGGAAGATAACACACACCTCGAGGTAGACAAACAAAAACAGTCTACAATTGGCTACGAGCTGCGCCATCAGGAACTGTTAATTTTCTTGAATAACTCGATTAAGTGCTGATGCTGAAGACAATAGCGCCAAATCATTTTTAAGCATTAATATTCACAAATTCATAGCTTTGATTTTGATTTACCATTATTCCAAACATGCATTAACAAACTGATTGCATATATTGTTCCAGTAACATTTTCAACAGGTCGCAGCCATGAATACTGAATAAATTAACTCTGTACAAATAAACACCTATACATTGATCAACCCATTAGAGCATATTTGTGTTTCTGATTTAATATACCTACAGCAATCTTAAGACTCTACTCACACAATAACAGCAGAATTTACAGCTTCACAGAGACAAAAAAATAATAGAGCATTTACATACAACAGGCTTTCATACATTATTGGACATTACAGATTCATTACACTGAGGATCCACCTCAAAGAAACACAAAATAAAAAGGCTGCTTAAACTCGGCTCGACTCTTCGGCAACACCAAATGTAACTGTTGAGGATTTTAAATGAGCTTTTTTTCTTTTCTTTTTTTTTTTCACAATAGAGATCAAACAGCCTCACATCGTGGCTTCAGAGCTGAAAGGATTTGTCAAGGTTTTAGACTCGTACACAGAGGGTGTATTGGTGGAGCAGCAGATGGGCAGAGTCGGCGCTCTGGAGGCTGAAGGCTAACACAGCCCTCCCTCATAATCATCCTCCTCGTCTGCGGCAGCCGGCGCCCCGCTAGCGCCGCCTTGTGGAGCAGGCAGCGGCCTTCTTCTTCTTTCCTCCTCCTCCAGGTACCCTCAGGGAAATGGCCAGCTTGGCGTACTGTGAGGAATAAAGTGTGTCATCAGAGCTCACATTTCAAACGCCCTGATTTTAAAGAACCAGCTTCTCCTCATTTTCTGCAGACGTTACACCAGTTTTAGTAATTTCTTATGAGAGATTTCTGCATCTCTGTTTATGTCTGTGTTTGTGACAGTGGTTTGA
Source organism: Holacanthus passer (assembly GCA_025331565.1). Classification (NCBI taxonomy): domain Eukaryota; kingdom Metazoa; phylum Chordata; class Actinopteri; family Pomacanthidae; genus Holacanthus; species Holacanthus passer. The sequence goes on along the minus strand of JAFREQ010000212.1, from coordinate 198,902 downwards.
AATAGGCGGGGCTCTGTTGGAAAAAGGTGACGACATATTTATAGAAATCAGGGTTGAATTTTCTGTATATATACCACATGTATTTGTAAATATATGTCAACAGTACTCACGTCATTGTCCATGTACTTCAGTAAAGGTGAGTTGCACACGCGGTAGACCTGGTCCTCGTCCTGCTCGTCGTAGCCCTGCAGTAGGGTCTCCATTGCAACGCAATCTTCGCTTCCGCTGTAGCCGGGCAGACTGGTGGAGACCAAGCAGCACTTCATGTAATGATCCTCAGTTTAAATGTTACACCATGAACGTGAGGTCGTGTCGAGGAAAGTTCCCTGAAGCTCCAGTAGGCCACAGATTACAGAAACGACAGAATGTGACACATACCTGTAACTTTCTCTGACACACTTATCAGCTGCGACGTAGTCTCCTCTGTGAAGATGAATCAGCACTTGAGCAGTTGTTTTCTAAAGAGTGAAAAGCAAAGACCAACATGTAAGATGAATAAATGTGTTTTATTCTATGTTGAGGAGTTTACATCCATAAGAGATCAGAGGTTGGGGGTTGGCTCCAGAACACCCCATAACATCTGGTAGGGACTCCTAAAAGTGCATTTTGTAACATATTCTAACAAATATGCTCATGTGTTCAGTATGTTTAATTTACAGTGAAAGAACAATACAATAAAAAATAAAAATACTGTATTCAACTATATACCCTGCAGAGACACCACAACATATGTTATATATGTTGTGGTGAAAGAAATGTAATTCTGACTTACTGTGGTGATATAGTAAGTTTGATTAAGGTTTATAGAGAATTTAATGGCACATAAATAACAAAGTAACCCACCTTGAAGCACATGGGGAAGTTCTCGATCTCTTTGTACATGTTCTTCTCTTTCTGCAGAGCGACTGCTGCTTCATCCAACCTGGTTAGAAAGATGAGAACAGGCTGAGGAATGATGAGCAGCAGGTACTGTAGTTAAACATGAGTTATAGAAACAGATAAACAGCTTTGGGGTGGTTGTATCCATTTGTCACAGTGGCAGGTGAATCCAAATCCATGATTAGTGTCAATGTCCCCTCCACCTTGACTTCATTCCCTTTACCTTTTTAACCTGACTAGAAGTCTGGATGCTTTTCCCAGCAGTTCCACTGCCTGACGCAGGCGGTCCTCGTTCTACAGAGAGAAAATAGGTATGTATGTAAGATCAAAAATAAACAATCAACATCAGTTAATATTCAGTTTGTGTTGGAAGCTCAAATTCACCTCAAACACGCCAGCTGCCTTTTGATACAGGTCCACAGCCTTCTCCAGGTTTATAGGCTCTATCAGTCTGAGAATGATGAAAGAAAAAGTCTTCAGATTAAAGAAGAGTCTACCTTTCTTGTTCCCGAGCTGGCTTTGCATTGCATCAGAATTTCATGGCAGGATTTTCATTACAGCTAAAAGGTACAGTGCCACATAATACTAATACTACTACTCTCAGTTGAACACATTGATGAGCAAGCAGCTGAAAACGCAAATACAATACATACTTATACACACTGTACATGAAGTAGAGCTGCTACTAATGATTATTTTCATTATCTACATATTCAATCATTTGGTCTTAAAAATGTTAAAAGAAAAAAAAAAATGCTCATCACAAGTTCCCAGAGACCAAAGTGATGTTTTCAAATTGCTTCTTTTGTCCAACCAACCGTTCAAAACCTCAATTTACTATTGCATAAATGACAATCAAAACAGTTGCAGATGAATTTTCTTTTGATCAACACCTCTAACATAAAGTAACCCCCATCCTCCATCTCTGCATCTATTTGTGCTATAACAGCTATGAATTTCCCCACTGAGGCACGATTAAAGGAATATCTTATCTTATGAGTTGAGGAATTTCAGTTGAATCTGAGGTCAAACAGCAAACACCCTTAAATGCAGAAAATAAGGTGCTGTTTTTACTTTCCAGCCCGGTCCAGAGCCATGGCAGCCGTGTCAGGAGTCCCGTTCTCCATGTACATCATACAGGCTTTCTCTATGTACTGGATGGCCTCTGGCATCTTCTTTTGCTCCTGTTGCAGCACAAAAACAGCAAAGTCACAATTCTGCTGCAGACGTTTCACCTGCATCGACCTGGAATGAGTTCAAACTGTGGGTGCTCTCACCTTCATCATCATACCTGCCTGTTCAATAGCCCTGAGGAAGAGGAAGAGAGCCTGAGTCAAACAGGTGGATTTCATGATTGATGCTGATTTATTACAGAGGTTATAACACAAGATACTTACTTAGCAGCATGAAAAAGCCTGAGGGACAAGTTAAGGAAACTACAAAACAGTCAAACAACAGCAGTGTCCGGTCATTCAAGTGTGGACAGACTACAGAGGAGGATACGTCTTGTTCTCTGTGTGATATTCAGCTTCCTTCAGATAAGCATCCTTTGCTTGATCATACTGTTTGGCATTCTTGAAGCACACAGCTGAAAACAGGACACAGACATAGAATAAAATGTGGTAGAATCTGTTGAAGGATCGGTTTATATAAAAGGCTAATATTGATTTTAGGTTACCTGCTTTGGCGTATTCTGATGCAGCACTGTCAAAATCAGGCTTCCACTTTGTCAGACTTGTTTTTAAGCTACAACAACAGGACGAATCAAGCAGAATCACGATCAATTCAAAGACAATTACAGACAAGAAGACAAAACTATGGCTCGTTTATTATCTATTAAATCCACCTATAATACAAACAAACTGTCCATTTCTGTCGTTTAACCCCTGATGAGAAAACAACAGTGGCCTTTAGTAGCAGCTAACATCAGTAGTAAAAGCAGCTGCTTCACAATCCGCCTGTTTTCATCGCTGACTCACCATTTCTCAGCTTTAGCTATGTGCTCATGAGCTTCGTTTATCTTCTGGGCGGCCATGCTGCCAGTTAAATCGACGAGGTTTCGAGAAATTGCTCTGGATCAAAGCCTGTGAACGTATTTTCGTCGCTGTTTGGATTAACAGGAACTCGGGATCGACGTCGGCCAATGTCGCAGGCTACGGGTGCCGCCGAGGACAGAATACACCGCAACGCGATTCACTGGCTGCAACGCTGATTTGGCTCGACAATGAAATCTCACATGAACCAAATTACTTATATATTATGTGACAAAATTATGACACAGTTTCAAGACAAAGGGGCTCATAAACTTCAGGGGCCCCAAAGCTCCAGTTTTAGGCTTCTAGTGTGAAAATAATTTAATTGATAACCTTGGAATATTTAGCTCTAAATATATGTTGTTCCTGCTTTGTTTTTTTCTTTTCTGTTTTTAAACGGACAGACACACAGGCAGAGAGATAGATATTTTATTATTTATTTTGGGAAATTCTTGAACCTGATTTTGATGTTTTGAAGATGTCCCTTGTATCAAAGCCTAATATCAAAATCTTCATTATTTCATTATTGCTTGCATATTCTTAAATAAATGACCACACAACAAACCTGAGCTCAGATTTTCCAGCACAGAAAAACTGCACACATTGGGAGTGACTGCAGGTTGATTGAGGCCCAGCAGCTCATTTCTGCCCCCTTATCCCTACATTAGTTCCCAACCTTTGTGGCTTGTTGACCTTTAAAGTAAAGCAATAGCTTCAGTAGCAATTTCATGTTAATTTTAAGCAGAGCAGTTGTGTGATTTCATTAGAGAGGTGACAAGTAAGGTCAGTGTGCAGACTAAAAAACAGAGATTTTATTCATGTGCTATTGATGTATGTTGTTATCCAACATCCAAATGCACAATGGAAATGAATAAACTGCTGACAGCTGGATCAAATCAATACTAATTGTAAATGATGGTGAAACAGCTCCAGAACACTTCAGGAAATAGCAATAAAAAGTTTAACACTTTTGGAAAAACATGTGAAGTTTATTGGCAGTGATATTCTTAAGTTGCAGTTTTATTCCCTGTTAGTATAAAACAGTTGAGTATGCTCATTTTTTGTTTACTACCTTAAAAACAGTATACTATAAATATTTGTGTTAACAGTTTTATTAGCATAATTTTTATTTATGTAGGCGGTGATTTGACTTTAACTGGCTGTGTCCTCTGCATTTAAGGTCACTACTATGAAGATCATTAAAAGTAAGTGAAATATCTGTTAAACTTATTTAATTGAACAGAATAAAAAGAGTCATTTTAGACAACACACATAGATTTACACTGCAGGTGATGTTGTATTGTACAGCTCATTCTTAAATCGCTGCAAACCACAAGTATTTGTTTAAAAAAAAAAAATAAGTTAAGAAAATTACAGACAAGCGACGGAAGCGGAAACGTGCTGCGGCGTGCTCGATGACGTCATGACGCCTCCGGTCTCTAATGGCTGAACAACAACAACAAACTGTCGGCGACTCTTAAACTTTCACAAACTTCTACACAGACAGGAGAAAGTTGGAAATAGCTCAGTAGCTCGTTTCTGTAACCGTTTACGCGTGTTTGCCTGTTTTTTCTTGCTGTTACAAATGTGGAGTTTCTGATGGATCCCAGATATGACATCCCGCGGAGGGCCGCCGGCGGCTCCGCCAACTCGTCCCCGGCTCTGGGCGCCCAGTCGCGCCGCAGGAAGATGCCCCCCAGACCCGCTGATTTCAAACTTCAGATCATCATCATCGGCTCCCGTGGTGTCGGTAAAACCAGCCTGATGGAGAGATTTACCGACGACACTTTCTGCGAAGCTTGCAAGTCGACCGTAGGTGAGGACAGGAGGCGTTTAGCGGACTTGTTTTTGTCAACTTTTTTATTGACAGCATGTAGCAGGGCTCCGTCTAATTACTGGAGCACAGACGCTTCAAGTAGCATGAACTGGGTGTTATGAACATATTGTCTCTGACTTTACTGTGTAATGTGACTGAACAGAGGTTAAACTACTGGCTTTAACTAGCTAACTGAAGCTAACGGCAACAACAACAGTGTCCTAGCTAACAAATCTGTCTCAGCTATTAGACTATATTGCTGTGAACTAATTAGAGAAACACATGTCTGAGGCTTGTTCTAGGTGGTTGTTGTATTTTGTAGGTTTTTAAAAAGGAATTTTAGAGCCTCACAGTAAGAAAAGAAAGAGACTTGGTAACGTATTACCTGAATAACACAAATCTGCAACAACCCAGTAATTAATTAACTTACTGGTGAATCTTGTTTATTTAAATGAGGGAATAGTTTTGTCCCGTCTCAATATCTGAACAGCCATTTTTCATATTTCTACATAACCTGCCACATTGCATATTCTCACATTAAAACACAGAATTACTTTACTTGATTGATCACTTGTATTTTATATAAAACAAGAGTACCTTATGATAATTTCCTTTGCCATGTTTGTAAATGCTGCCATCTTAAAATACACCAAACTCTTAATATGTGGAATTGGGTAAACAGTCCTGTGGCCGATCCAACAGTCAGTCATAGTGTCCAATCCCAAAATAGTCACACACACAAGCAGCTGCTATGGCAGAGCTCCATTTTGTGCCCTGTCATTCCTGTGACACACTAATATTGTGTTCCACTCGATCACAGAGACCATACAGAGGATAGTTTGTTACTCAAGTCAGGCTGAAAATGATGTTTTCTAATCTCACAGCTTCTTTATCATAGTAGAACATTTTGAATGTGTGCAGCTTTCAAAATATGACATAGATGTAACACTCATTGTTTTGCAGCTATCATAGAAGGAAACCTTATTAGAATATATTTCTTTACCATATGTAACCCTAATACAAAGAAGGGAAGTCATTTGTTCATGTAGCTTGTTCTTAAACCAACAAACTAATTGCACTCCTACCTAAGGCCCAAACAACACAGGAAATGCTGGTACTTGTACGTGCCCACATGTGTGTTTCTGACTCCCCTCATAGGAGTTGACTTCAAAATCAAGACAGTGGAGCTGAGAGGGAAGAAGATCAGACTACAGATATGGTGAGTAACTGGACACAGAAGTCTCCAGTTCCTTTCTTCCTCTGCATGGAGCGTTTCCTGTGTCTGTCCTGTTACCCTGCAGGCTGCTCTAACAGAACTACTGGTGGCTTCATGGAAGCTCGTTAGGTAATGCATGTGCAAACAAGATTTCTTAAAAATGACATCATTTCATGTTTTGGATTACCAAAACATGTTTGGTCAACCATTAACATGCTTTGAGATGTGTTTCTATCTTAGTTCCCACAATAAAAAAGTTGTAAATTTCCCCACTGTGGGATGAATAAAGGTATATCTTATCTTATCTTAAAAACCAGTGGCTCCAGTGGGAATGAAAGTTTTTAAATTACAGCACATGATCATAATGTTGTTGTCTGAAGTTCACTTTATTCTTAATTACATCAGGTGCTATTGTTGTTACCTTTCCCCTAATGTGTGCACACAAATGTGAAAGCACACATGAAAATATTATGTTTGCACTGTTCATGAAATCCAATCTCTCTTGTTTCAAGGTTTAATTTTACATCTAATACAATTAAATGTTTAACAGTTAAACCAAGGCAGAGGGGCACTTGTGTTTGAACCGATGCAATTATTAGTAGTGGTTATTAGAGTAGTGGTCTACATCACCATTTGTGTACGTGTGCACCCAAACTAAAATATTTAATCAGTGTTTTTGGAAACTACACTGTGCAGTAAAACTAGCCCAGTTTTTGCACTGATCTCTTCTTTATTGTTTCTGTCTGCACTAATCTGACACACCTGCAGAACTGGTTGCCATAATCCAAAATAGACATTAAGACCCGTCACAGATTCCTTTTAACAGTTTGATTTGGATTTGTCTTCAGATATTTCTGAGGGTTGTTCTGCTATAATACTAATAAGAAGATAAACAAAGAAAAAATCTGTCCCTTTCTACCATACACTAATCAATTAGTGATACTGAAATGTCAGTGTTTAGTCAGTTGTATGGCAACTGGCTACTGGTGACATACAGTGTTATTGTAGCTTGATAATCAGACTGACTTGCCTTTTTGTTTCACTTCGTTATTCTAACTTACTATTTGAATTGTAAAACTAAGAGATGTGGGCAGTGATTCAGAAGATTTGAATCACCAGGCAGGAAGGATGTCATTTCAGTGGTTTGATTCTTTCATGCCTCAACTTGTGTCTTGTGACTTCAACCAGGCCTAAATTACATTTTGCAAGCGTCCTCTGTTTTTGTCCAATGATTGAAAATCTGAGCGACGTGCCACATATTACTGCTGGGAAAGTCTGTTTTGAGTGTGTGGCTGCAGTGATTGTTTGGCTAAAATGGGAACTCCATTGCTTATTTCACTAACACATCTGTCCTGTTCACTAACACCCTCCCGCCTGTACATGACATCTACCACGTCCCGTTTTATCCCCGCTCCTCTGCCCGTCCTCGACCCGTCCGTTTGTGATGGCCGTCGACAATGTGTCTCGTCTCTCATGTTGAACCGCTCACATCAAGCTCCATCACTGTCGCGCCTGGCCTTCCCTAACCCTGCCACTGTGCTGCTGTGTCTCTGTCCGCTCTTCTGCTCATAAGACTGACTGTGACTCACATGGGGAACAGGGAGAGACTAGCTGGCTGAAGGTACAGTAACACTGCTCTGTGAGTGGAGCTTATCATGCTGCTGACCCAGACTCTGCTGAATCATAACATAGACTAAAAATATAGTCTTTTAAAATGACTATAATTTTTATCTTGAGTTTATGGTAACACTTTTCCTGTTCAGAAGCCTTATATAAATATTTCATAAATAGTTTATAACATGCTATAATGTAGCTGTAAGCAGACATAAGGACATTTTTAAGTGTTTATTAATGTGCAGTATTTTTAACAATTCTAACTTGTCCTCTGAAGACATATTTACATTATTGCAACAGTGTTCTACTATATTGTCTTTTATTATGTTTACACAGTAGCCTCCACTTGTGAGTGCCTACAGATACATTATAAAACACTTCTATCTGCTTACAGTAACATACACATATCTGTTCATGAGATGTCTCATTTTGGATCAAAACTCTTTAGATCTCTATTTTATTTTAGCTAGATACTAGATGATAAAGTGGATACCAGATTTAGCCCACGCAAAGAGTGATTCAGTGCTTTAAAATGAATGTACATACTAACAAATAATAATGGCATTGAATTGATTATAACTGCTATCAAAAGCCATGGTCATCTTTAATGGATGAAAAATGTCTTGGATGAAATCAACCAATCAGCTGACTGAGCAGACTTTTAATTATATTGGGTTTTATTAATTTCATCCAGGGACACTGCTGGTCAGGAGCGGTTCAACAGCATCACATCAGCCTACTACAGAAGTGCCAAGGGAATAGTGCTCGTGTACGATATCACAAAGCAGGAGACCTTTGACGACCTGCCCAAATGGATGAAAATGATAGACAAGGTAAACAAACTGTCAGAGTGCTGGAATTTTGTGGGCAATTTTTTTTTTCTTAACGGTGTCGTTAGATGAAATGTGTCTTTTCTCTGTTGTTCTCCTGTTTTTATTAAATGGCTGACATGTCAGAAAGTGTGTTACAACTCCACCCTTTTCTCCTGCACAGTGACAAAACAATTCCTCGGATTCTGTCATGCGTCTACCACTAAGGTTTCAGGCCAGCACAGCCATACCTCCCCTGATATTCACTCATCTGTTGTACCTTTGTCTTTAATCTCACTGGCTCTGGCAGCGGTTACATGAGCTAGAGGTGTTTTTTTTAAGGTGTCATTTTCCAGAAACACTTTCAATTACAGCTCAGCCGTTACTGGATTTTTGAGGCTGATATTGATAGTTAAACTCTGATAATGATATATATCAACCAATATTAATTTTCTTTATGCAACCCATTACATAAATACACATTTTTCGTAATGTTGACTTCAGTAGAACCTTTTTAAAATAACAACCTCAGTGTCAGTTTTTTCTCTATTTAACTGCTGTACTATAGCACCACTTTTCTTGGCGACAGTGTGCTGAACAGATTTTGTTGCTGTAATCTGGCTTGACTTTTACGAAATAGGAGGCTGATGATGTCCTGACGTGTCTCTGCTTTCTGCTTTGTGTCAGTATGCCTCAGAGGAAGCAGAGCTTCTCCTGGTCGGGAACAAGCTGGACTGTGAGACTGATCGTATCATCTCCAGACAGCAGGGAGAGAGAGTATGTTCAACACACAAACGCTCACATTCACCTTCACAGAACCACATATTCATCCTAAATAATGCAGAATGTAGTGCAGATGGATGTTTCAGTGTGCAGGTGAAATGTCTTCAAACATGAATTTTTATACTTTAAAGACACACTGATAACAGTGATGCCCTGTTCCACATTATGTGTAGCACAGCAGCACGCTTACCCAAAAATTCCATTAGTCTCAAGGGGCGACTTTCTCATGAAGTTTCCAGTTGTTGAGGAAGTTTGCTCTGTTTTCTTCAGCTGAATTTCTGCCATTGACATTGAACTAACTTTCACTAACTTTGTATTACAGTTTGCCTCTCGAATAAGTGGAATGCGCTTCTGCGAAGCTAGTGCCAAGGATAATTTCAATGTCGACGAGATCTTCCTGAAGCTTGTGGATGACATCCTTAGCAAGGTTGGTGTGTTATAAGCAGAGTCTGGACAAATTTTTTTCTTTGAGCTTGATAGTAATATAAATATTTGAAAGTTAACATAAACCCATCTTTTTCTTAAAGATTCCTTAGATTTGGTTATGACCCAACAAAATCGGTTCCTTGTAGGGCTGAACGATTAGTTGAAATATTATTGAATATTATTGCAATGTGATTTTTTTTTTGCATATTGTTCAGTCCTAGTTCTTTTCTACAGACTGAGTCTTATTCAGCCATTGCACTTTAATAAGTCACTGTGCATGTGAGCCTAAGCACACTGTTTAAAAAGTACAAGTCTTAACAGCATGTTCTCTGACTTGTCTTTTGTTCCTGGTACAACAGATGCCTCTGGAAGTTCCCAACAAGGAGCTTTCCAACAGTGTCCTGTCTCTGCAGCCTGAACCGGAAGTGCCTCCGGAGTTGCCACCTCCCCGCATGCGCTGTTGCTGAGAGTCCGAGTGGTCCCCTATCCTACACACACACACACACACACACACACACACACACACACACACACACACACACACACACACAAATACACACACACAAATACACCCACTCAACTCACACATGCAGAGTACCGATTTGGCCACCAGGGGGCAGCAAACAGCAGCAGTTTGGAGTTATTGACTGCTGATGTAAGATGCATGGACTCTCTGAACCACCAGTATTATCTTCCCCTGTTTCTTCTCCTGTTTTGTACGTCTACACTATGACATGTACCACACTAACACTTAGGCCTGGTGAATCACCCTCTTCCTACCACCCTTCTGTCGACACTTGACCCCAGACTACCTCATTCCTCGGACCGTTAGGCGAGCTGTGCCCCGCAGGTGCCTTCGAGGTAGAGAGCCCTCTGGTAGCAGTTGCACATTTACAAGGAGGGGGATTACTGAGGGCCTTCCAGCTTGTTCTCTTCCTGTTTTCTCTTTTTAAAAAAATAGTCCTCACACATACTGTACACTAAGTTTGACATCGTCTGAGTTGCCCCGACGGTCTGGTATCTCTACACCATTTAGCTTAAAGGAACGGGATAACAATATCTCACATCTCTTCAGCTTAGTTTCAATTCCCGGTACAGTAGTTTTCTCTTATTATTATTAGGTATTATTACCAAGTGACGAGTTGATTGAGGTAAACAAAAGCACATGATGTAAATACAGTGTGTTGCTGTAATGACTGGACACGGTGCAGATTTTCTGTATCCAGCAGTAGGCGGTCATGTGGCGGTGGTGATCATATCAGTTTGTATTCCTTTGCCTTAAGGTATTAAAGTGGCTGGAACGGCTCATTTCACATTTGTATAAATTGTCATGTTTTGCACTACAATCCATCTTAGCTAGTTAAGCTGACATGCAGGAAAAAAAAGTACACGACTTGTAGTTTTAGCGCTAGTGAAGATCGATGTTGCCTCAGTAGTGGCCGCTCTGAACTCCTCCTCAGCCTGTTGAAGTGGGATGGTGATGCAAAGACTGATGGGTAATGTAGTCTTTGATGGATTGGTGTTCTCACAGGGGCATTCTCAATGTGTGTCACTGGCTTTTTAGAGGATATAGAGACATTAAATAGCGAGTACACACCCACACATTTAGCCTTTGTTTTGGTTTTGTTACTAATATTCTGCTTTTGATGTTTTTCCTCTGGATTCAGATACAGCTTGGAGAAGAATGTTTAAGTTTCCCTTCTCGGGGGGAAAAGCGCAGGAAGTTTTGTCTTGTATTTGAATGACTCAGGAAACTTTGATCGGCTCATGTCTGCTCATTTTGACAGACCTTTATTGCAGACTTGATTTGTTTGGAGTTTCATTACAAGTAAATGTTCAGAAAAATCCTGCTTGAAGGGCATAGTTGTGTTTTTTAGAGGAGGGCAGCAGTTTTTAAATTTATGATTTGGCAGTTTGTTACAGACCAGGATGGAGATTTCCCATGACTTGCACATTTTTAATGAAGTGAGGCTATGCATGTTAACCCCTCCTGTGTTCATAGACACTAATAGTCATTGAATTCTTCCGTCTTTTTTGTTAAATTAATGCAATATTAGCAGTGTTGCACTGTGAGTGTGTCTGTTTTGTCTGAGTCTGATGGGGAGGAAGGACGAGCCCATTCGAAGGACCTGATTTAAAAATGACTTAAACTGACTCGCTATTGGTGACGTTTCTGTTTTTGTTGAAGTTTTATGTTACTGTCGAGCTTTTGTGGACTTAAAAATGGCACATTGTGTATTCTAATAAATGAATTTCAGTTTCATACCAACACACGAAAAAAAATACGAGACCTTTGCTAAAAACAGTCACTGACATCCGAGCACATCTCGCAATAAGATTATCAGCCAGCAAACGACATGTGCGTACAAATTACCTGCAACTTTATTGTCTGTGTTTCAAAATAACAAACTTCTTTTCAATATTGTTTTTTTGGAATCAAACCCTTCATTTGTCCCCTCCTGGACTTTTAGCATTTGGCACTAACCCTGTGGTCTTTGTTTTAACAGCCTTATACTACTCAGTGTTTTAAATCTACATTTTAAAATCAATGCTTTTATTATTTGAAACATGTATCCTTTAAGATGGAAGACTGTACTTTGTATTAAACCCGTTATAAGTCTTTGAAAAGTTTTGGCATGTTTAAAGCGGATTTGTGGTATTTATAACTTGTGGCATTCTTGAACTAATGAAATGCAATTAAAGATATCTATATTTATTACCAGATCATGGTTCTTGATTTCATTGTGTGATGGTCTGTGTCTTTTTATTTGCATCTCAGGGTCCTTGAGTGGAATCCAGGAACACAAAAATGATGACTTGCTCAAATGTAATGCCATTTTTTTTCCCTGTGTTTTTGCTTCAAAGGTCAAATCAGAAAGTTTTATTTTGGGTCTTGGGGGTAAAACTGAGATTCTGATTCATTCATGAAACAGCAAAATGATAACTTGCTTCATTGTAATGCCATTTCTTTCCCTACAGAGGTTCAAATCATTTTTATTTCCTAGTACAAATCAGAATTTTAGTTTGGGGTCGAAGGGATAAAACTATTGACCTGAGCATCTGATGCGTTCATGGAACACCAAAAGTGATGCTTTGCTCAATTATGATGCCATTTTCTTTCACTACAGAGCTTCAGTTCATTGCAAGATTTTGTGTTTTTACTTCATAGTACAGATCAGAATTTTTATTTTGGGGTCTTGGGGATCAAACTGTTCTCCACAGAGGTGAGTATTGGTTCCTCCTGAATCCATCTGCACCTCATGTGAAGGTGTTCACCAGCCAATAGTGTGTGTGTGTGTGTGTGTGTGTGTGTGTGTCACGGGGGGCATGCGCACCAAAGCGTGCCAGACCTGGTCCCGGCGAAAACAAGGGGTGTGCACGGGTGCAGCGCATGCGCCCCGCAGAAAATCACCGCCTCGCACCGCAGCGATTGCAGATCTTCCATGTCAGATAGGAGGCGGAGGGAAGGGGGGCGAGACGGGGGGGCCCCGACACTCAGAGCCCGGTGCAACAGAGGGATGGAGAGCCGGCGTGTGGAGGAGGAAGAAGAGGGCTGATGTGTGCAGATGCGAGCTGTGTGTCCTCCCATCAATCCGCTGATCTGTGTGTGTGTTGCAGGGGGACGGCGGCAGCCTGCTGGATGCAGACGGACTGAAAACAGCCAGCACGACGCAGGATGCGCATCTCCAGCCCGACCAGGAACAACAAGCCCGGCTGCTGCTCTCACACTTTCTCCTCCGTGTTGCGGCTCCATCTTTTCCTCCATCCTGTCGCTGTATGATGGAGAGCCCCAATGGCAGCGACACCAAGCCGCACAACCACCAGCTGGAGAGGAAGCGCCTGAACCGGGCTCCCTCCCCGGCCAGACCCTTCCTCAAGGATGTGCACCCCCGCTCCACCAAACCACCTGCCATCGTGCCAAAATCCCCCAAATTCAACAAGCAGCAGCAGCAGCAGCAGCCGCCGGCCTCGCTGCCTCCGAGCCGCAGCTCCAGGCGCAGCGCCGCCGGCTCCAAGGAGAAGCTCGCCCCGCTCAAGAGCACCAAGAGCCCGGCGGTGAAGAAGCCCGCAAAGGCGCCCCAGCAGGCGGGAGCCGAGCCCAAAGCTGGGGCCGCCAAACCGGACAGCACCAGCAGCCCCGTCCTCTCCAAGAGCAAGAAGGGGAAGCCAGCCTCGGGGTCCCCGGGGCCTCTCAGCCATGGGTCCCCGATCCGGGTCCCGACCGGGGCTCCGCTCGGCCGCGTCAGTCAGACCGACAGCAGCTCGGACCTGTCGGACTGCCCCTCCGAGCCGCTGTCCGACGAGCAGAGGCTGGCCCCGGCCGCCAGCAGCGACGCGGAGTCCGGCACCGGCTCCAGCGACCGGGATCAGCTGGGAGCCGATAATCCGCCGCGGGCAGAGGCGACAGGAGCGGCCGCCAAGGGAAGCATGTCTCAGGCTCCGGGGGCTCCGCAGGCTCCGGGAGAGAAGCACCGGCAGGAGAGACCCCCATCCAGCGCACAATCCAGACCGCAGGGCACCAAGGAGGGGGCCGAGGAGGACCTGCTGAGGGAGGTGGAGGACCTGAGATCTGAAAACGACTACCTCAAGGTAAAGTGATGGCTGGTCAACAAGTTACTACAAGAAGCTTCCATTCAACACATGCATTTGACTAAAACACATTTTATTGTAAAATCATTTCATCTCTAATTCAGCTGAGAAGAGGATCCAGATCTGTGTCTGTGCAGTTCAAGCCTCAATATCACCTGTTTTTTTTGTTTTTTTTAAAGTGTCCTTGAGCACCTTGCACCTGCTCACTAATTGACAGCATCACCTGAATGTATAATTTATTATAATCTGAATGCATTTCCTTTAATGTCCAGCTGTCATCCTCCATGAAGTCCCTCTGCTCTCTCTCCATCCATCATGTCGTCTTTTTAACCTTCCCTGGTTCCCCTGTGGATTTGACCTTTATTGATGGGAGTTTTATTGATAGTGGCTTCACCCTGGTGTGTCCTTACACTCTCAGCTTTTTTTTTTATGTTGTTGCTGTCAAGTCATCAAAGTCTGTTTTGACAGAAATACGTTTGTCCCCCCTTCTGTTGCATTTGGGACAATCACCTCCATCTGATCAGTGCTTTTTTTGCCAACCTCTCATCCTTTTATTTTACCTATTGCACGAGGATCCTGCTTGATGATACATGCAGGATCCCCCTCCCCCTTCTTAAGTAGGCTATCCCCAGAAGTTGGGGAGGGGAGGCAAACAGATAATGCGGCAAACAATCTTGCCGTTTTTTCTTTTTTGTCCCCCCACATGGGAGGCAGGTTTATTTGCATGTCACTCTGAGTATTATTTCAAACTTGATCACGCATGTCTGTGTCTCTCTCTCCGGCCCGTTGGAAACACAAGAGAGTTAATCAGCTTTACTGGCTCTGGCTGTAATGGCTTTATCCCACAGGACTTGATAACAGTCAGATGTCCCATGTGTGTTGGGTTCAAACGCCCTCCTGCCCGGCTGTCAGTCTGCCAGCTGGGACTCTGAGGTGAACTCTTCTACCTCCCCCATCTCCTCCCCCCACGGGCCTCAAAACATCTGGGAGTCCCCACCACTGCCTCCTCTGATGCTCGTAGAAAAACATGTTTATCACATTTATTTCAATTGAGTTTTATTCTAGATTATAATTCATGAATTTTTAGCATGAAACAAAAGATGGATGTGATCTGTGACAAAGGTCATGAAGGTGATTTCAACCTGTGTTATTGTGTTGATTAATTGATTAGCTCACCTTTCTGATAATCGATTTATCAATTTGAGCAAAGACAGCTTCTCAAATTTTCTCCCAATCTAGTAAGCGATTGATCGAATTACTGTTTCATTTCTAATGATTTTTAATAGCCTGTGTCTACAGCTTAGCTAATTATAGATTAGTTGACTGACAGAAAATGCGTTTGCATATATATTTTTTGCCTTTTCTATGCAAACATGGATGAACAACTGCTGAGTCCAGCTTCTCAAATGTGATGAATTTCTGCTTTCCTTGGCAGATTGATTATCTTTGAGCTTTGGACTGTTGGTTGTAAAAACAACCCAAATGAAGACACATTTTTTTTCACTATTTCCTAGATTGAAAGATTGATCCATTAATCAAGAAAATAATCATCAGACAAATCAATAAAGAAAATGAAGAGCAAAAATATTCATTTTCACATTAATTACAGCAGCTGCTCAGTAAAGATCTTCACAGTTAACACCTTTAAAGAGATGACTAAGTGCTGGTGATGACTCCATATTCACACTTTTCACAATCATCAGTGATATTCTCTAACAGCACCTGCTCCCAGGATGCAGTTCTGCCTCTGGCTCTGCTTTTAACCTGGTCATCGATTGGGTCGACCCCGTGCGAGGTCATTAGCTCCTTCCTCCGGGGCCATCTTCAGATAACAATGGGCTCTGTGCTTTTCCAAATGAGGATAGATTTGGTTTTCATTAATTGACACACTCTTCCCTTCAGCATCCAATTGTCTTTTCATCAGGTGCCAGTCCGGCTCTTGGAATATCCACCCCAGGGGAAATCTCCTGAGCAAACTGATTCCTGAGGATGGAGGCAAACTTACACCCTGGTGGTTGCCAAACAAACCATCATAGTACTACAGATAAACCTTTCTCTTTTAACCTCTATTCAAGGCTGGCTTGTTTCATGTTGATGGGAAATGGGGAATATGAATACATCCAATCCAAGAGATAAGATGCTTAGAGCCAGCTAGTGGTGTTACATCATCAGCACTAAGAGTACTTGCATTACTGGAACTCATATGTAATCATATAAAAGTATTAGCATAATCTACAAAGGTATATTATATTGCATCCCCTTGATAATAGTTTTAGCCCTTAAATGCCTAAAAGTTCTTTGAAGTTGTGTTGTTGAAGTGGAAAAATGTAAGCACCTTACATGGTCCCTGTGCCTTTATTGAAAATGTGTATATCAGTGCTTTTGTCACTATCAGATCAGAGTTTCCTCTCAACTAACATCTTGGCTATCTTTTCATGAAAGTGCTGGATATTTTAGGACAGGATATTAGGTGACACCGTTGACCTTTCCTCTAAAAGCAAACCTCAAATCAGAATTTCTGAGGAAATATTAAAATCTAATAGGCAGATTGCCATGATATGTAATGAGCGGAACATTTTGGACACTTTTCTCTGAGGCCAATCTCAAATATGTCTTTTTTGAAATGCATAATAAATACACAAATATGACGATGCACAGACATACATGGAAATGGACAGCAGGAGTTAGAATGCAGATACATTTCTATCCTTTTTTGATCTTGATGATCCTTTTGTCTAACACAACTCTCAGGAAAAGCTTATTTCAACCCACTTCTTGTTAGGCTCTTATATAGCAATATCATCAGTCTGTTATTTCTGTTTCCAAAACTTAATAAACATGGCAGCCTTTAGGGGCCACTGAAGGTGCTGAATACCTGAGGTCCTTTTTTATACCATAACTGCTTCACAAATACAAAGATTTTGGAGGTGTAAGCCAATATTTGTCTTGTGTACCAACAGAAGTATTGTTGCTACAGTCCATCTTTCACAGTAATGTCATTACCTTTGACCTTTACTGCTGTTTTGCAAACCAGAATGGAAACAGTACAAACACGAGAGTCAGCAACACTTGCAACACAGGGTTATTACTGAATGCCAAAGGAAAAAATAATTGCTGGCACAATTGTTGGATTCCAGCATCATGATCGATTATCATTGTGTAGAAGAACCCAAGTTTCAGTCTGGCTCTGTGTGTGTCTCTCAGGATGAAGTGGACGAGCTGCGGGCCGAGATGGAGGAGATGCGAGACAGCTACCTGGAGGAGGAGGTCTACCAGCTGCAGGAGCTGCGGAGGGAACTGGACCGCTCCAACAAGAACTGCCGCATCCTGCAATACCGCCTGCGAAAGGCCGAGCAGAAGAGCCTGCGGGTGGCGCAGACCGGCCACGTGGACGGAGAGCTGCTCCGTAGTCTGGAGCAGGACTTAAAGGTCTGTGAGAATGTGTCCATGTCTGTATGTTCATGTCTTTGTATTAAGGTTTAATCAGTCACTACTGCCAGCTGCTGAAAGCTTTTGTTTTTAGATTTTACATTTTCATTCCAGAATACTGCAAGTATTTCTCCAGAATTTTATTGCTGCAACCTGGTAAAACTTAAAAACAGAATCTTAAAGCCATTAGTTCTCCACTGAGCCCAGACTAATGAAATATATATCTCAACTGGATTATAAGTTTCTGAAAGTAGTGATCCACTTCTTGAAGAAAGTTTGAAAACCATGAGAAATAGCATGAGTCAAAGTGAATAATTTATTTGCAATAAATCCAGCTGGAAAATTGAATTAATAAGAAAAATTCAGAGATACTTTTCAGGGCTGCAACTAAGGACTACTTTCATCAATTAATCTGTTAAATTTTTTTTTTTTTTTTTAGCATTTATCCTATAAAATGACAAAAAATAGCAAAAATTGTTCATTTACAAAGTCACTGAGCCCAAGGTGATGTCTTTAAATTGCTTGTTTTCAACAGCCCAAAACTAAAAAATATTCAATTCACAATCATTGACTAATCATCTCAGCACTACACTGTTGTAATGATGTAGTGAAGTCAGCTGTAGATGACAGGATGGTGGAGTGATTTAGTGATTTTTAACACAGATATCTGTTTGATATATTGGTCTAATCCCGTGCAGTCAGTCAGTATTTGGACAGTGGCCCCAGTTTTGTTATTTTGGCTCTGTACACCACCAGAAAGAATTTGAAATAAAACAGCTAGTATCTTCTTTCAGTGAAGACTTTCAGCTTTAATTTAAGGGTTCTGACAGCAATATTGGGTGAACAGTGCAGGAATTACAACCATTTTTATACATGGACATCACATTTCAGGGTACCAAGGGTAATTGAACAAATTAACCCACCTACTATAAAATATTCATGTGCCCATTTATTATTACCTGTTTGAACAGTGTGTGTTTGTTCTTGAACGTATCTGTCCCTGCGATCTCAGGTGGCCAAAGACGTGTCGGTGCGTTTGCACAACGAGCTGGAGAGCGTGGAGGACAAACGCAGCCGAGCCGAGGACGAGAACGAGCTTCTCAGGCAAAAGATAATCGAAGTGGAGATTTCCAAACAGGCGCTGCACAACGAGCTGGAGAGGACCAAAGAGGTGAGAGGACGATGATGCTTTTTGATGTGTTGCAGTTCAAGGGAGAACTTTTGCTGTGTTTTTGTCCCAGTGGATGCTAATTATCTGTGATGCTTGCAGAAACAAAGCAACAAAACTCCAAAGAATTCTCAGATATACACAGAAAGAACACCGTCTGGAGAATCTGTTTGGGCCTAGTGGTGAATGAATGATGAGAGCATTAGAGAGTATTGAGGGTGAGTTGTGGCAGTCATCAGAGAAGCAGTGAAAATGACAACTGTGGTGGATGTGATTATAAAAAATGACGTTGGTGGCTGTGCTGTTTGCATAAGATGAATCTCCAGCCTCTTAACTTCCTGCATGCATATAAACGAGGGGAGATCTCAGTTAACACGATGCTATTTCAGATCAATGATGATCACCGGCCTGATCAGCAGGGTCGCTGCAGTGGATTCGTTTCATCAATCACTTAGCCGCTCCGTGACAACCCTTTCAAAACAATTGCTTTGCTCAATGATGCACAGACTATCTGAGCACTTCAGTCTATATGCATGTCATTTTTAACATGTTATTTACCTTAATCCTGGTGGAATACTCGCAGAGAAAATGGTTGGTTGGATGCATCCACCCTTGGAAGCTCCTGAGTACTGCAAGAATACTACTAGATAGAGATACAGTATTCCTCAATACCATCTGAAGTTGCAACTAGCCTTCTCCCTCACAGCTGCCGTGTGTTTACAAGGTAACCTCCAGGCCAAAAGACAAATCCAAGTCAGTTCCCATAAACGTCTATCTGGAAAGAAGTTCAACAACTTCTTCTAGCCAAGAGGCTTTTGTGAATTCAGCCTGTCAAAACCAGCTCTTTCAATAACAGTAGTCTGTTTGTGGGTTGCTTTTGCTTGGTTTTCAGTCCCTTTATTTCCAGGTTTGCAGCATGTCTGTAGGCATGTCACATATTGTTATATTTAGAGTAAGTTAGGCTACTCAGAAATCAATTGCACATTAACTGGTATCTATGTGGCACACTACATTATCTAGGACACTTTTTATGAAAAAATATTTGTAGCTTTGTTTGTTTTGTTTTTTTTTGCCTGAAAGTTCAAAGTTCATCAACGCACAGCAAATGAATTGAAGAGATAGACTGTCAGTGTTTCAGGGATATGAGAAACATTTTGAGAACCACCTTTCCACTTCTGATGAATGAGTTTTGGGACTACAGCTCCCATCCTGCTTTGGGTGACGTTAACAGAAAGTATAATATAGAGTTTTAAAGTTAGCTACGGTTTATATTTTTGATGGACCTGCATCATGGAAAGTCATCGTCCGTCAGCTACTTGCAGTTGCACTCAAACTATGGATGCACAGACATAAGATCCAGTTCATATTGTTTTACTCACACGTTTTCTGGTGTCATTCAGTTGGCATTAGGATCTCAAATATATGCATTGTGAGCTACTGATTGTATTCGCATCACTGGACTTTTGTCTATGAAGTTTTATATCACCGCTACGTTGCTCAGTGGGCAGTGTTTTGCTGTGATAGCAGCGAAGTCAGGTTCTTCTTACAGGTAATAAGATGAACGGGGGCTCAGTGCTGCTTGGGTTCAGCTGCTTAGACTAATCGATTTTGACAACAGCAGGTAACATACCGTCTGGCAGCAAAGAGAAAGTAGGTTAATACCAGACCAGTCAGAATGGAGACGTGGCTTTCTTTTGGCAGCTGACACTGTTTCTGTTTTACTCGTGCTGCTGGTTTGAGTCCCGGCTTGTGCCGCAGTGACTGCGTACGACCTCTGCTCCCTGCCTCTGTAGCTCTTCCCCTTGGTTGAAAATCTATATTCTGAAGCATTTTATGACCTTAACTATCTGTGCTTGCAACATTGTCCTTATCCAGCTTATCAGCCCCTGACTGAGCCGCATGCGCTCGGACCGAGACAGAAAATCCACATCTTGTGTGGATGCGCTAATGCAGCAAATGCAAACACCAGTTTTTGTTGTCGTTGCTTGACACCAGTAACCTTTTGCAAGAAAATGATTGGCGAGCAGTGGGAGTGAAGTGAGAGGAGTTTTTTTTTTTTTCATTTGCACAGCAGTGATAGTATTTGCGGTGGCTCCACAGCCTTAATTCTGAGCAGCACATAGAAACACAGGATGACACAGAGTCTCTTGTACACAGAGAAAGCGGCGGAGACATGGCTGCTCCAAATGATCGCAGGTTTTTTGTGTTCCCCTGAGGTTTGTCCCAGAAAAACACAAGCCGTCTCTGGTTCTGCACTTCGACGCCACTGTGTCTCTTCCCCCTCTCCTTAACAGAAGCGTGCAATTATAATGCAGCACCCCGATATTTATGTTTTTGTTGCATGGAATCCACAGTTTCTTTGTCCAGGATTTTTCCAGCAGTTAATCACCATGTACTCATTTTGGGAGTCTTTAATTCCCGTGAAATTCATAAAGCACAGCGGGAAACCCATTTGTTCTTTTTATTGTTGATAGCAGAGGGATGATAAGAGTGTTTACACAAACATTTAGTTAGGGATGGATTTAAATGAATGAATGTAAGAATGTGCCCTTTGCTCTTGGAGCTGTACGGTGACAGATAAATCTCAGTGACAGAGGAGAGAGGAGGAACAAGCTTTACTGATAACAGTGTCGTTCAACTGGGCTGAAAAGTTGTTCCTTCCTCTTTCTGCTTTAATTAGATCTTGTAAATTGTGACCCAGGTGTAATGTAACACAGAAAATCCTCCACACTTCTTTAGCTTTCCACTAGTTTTTAGGATTCCACCGGAGGCACCTGTGTCTTCTTCAGTTTCGTTTTTAAATGATCTTTTGCCGTCCCTTTATCACCAGAGTTCAGCGGCACCATCCTTTTAGAATACAAACAAGCTGCATCAGTTACTTTCCCTGTCAAACTTTCTCACCTCAGTGGTAAAAGGACAACCGACCTCAGATAGTTTAGGTGTCTCTGGCCTTTAAATCCTGTCTCCTCCTGTCCCCGTGCCCGTTCTCTCTGCTATCAGAGGCTACACAGTGTGACTCTGGCCCTGAGATTGGCACCCCTGCACGGATTAATCCAACAAGAAGGCCTGTTATAAAACAGCCTGGCGTGGTTTGGTTCACTCTAAAGGGCGGGGGAGAGCAAGAGAGAAAAAGACAAAGAGGCAGAGGAGCAGAGAACGGTTGTAATCAGTTGGCTGTAGGCCCTGTTTGCCTGCGATACGGCCGCAGCTTACAGAGCTGATATTAAAGAGTTTACGAGGGCTGGTTGACAGGACCCTCTGTTGTTGCGCTATTGGCCCGAAGAGCAAATTGCTGCTGCCGCTTTTGTGTGGTCAGTACGAAGGCGAACAGCGATTGGTCAAGAGATTTTTCATTCCTCTGACATTTGAAGAAAGGCCCGCTGATACGTGTAATGAAATGGAACTAATGAAATGTCAACGTGCATAACAGGAGCATCAGGTGATTTATTAGGTGCTCTCTGTCCCCTGTGATAAGTTCATCTTTCATTACGGTAAAATGATAATCTTTTGTGCTGCGCTTTTCCTGCTCGGCGAGGACCGGTTATGTCTTGTGTCAGATTTGTTGACATACAGAAGCGCTGGCTTGACATCGGGTCTCATGATGACGACACCCTATAAAAACCAACATCTACATATTTTATAACACATTTTGGAAGCACTCTCCTAAAATGGAGGTGTAGGAGTATTTTATTGTACGAACCCATGGAAAAACCACAGTCTGATTATACTAGTAAGATTGTGCTCCTCTTTCGAGTAGGTGTAGATGCATTATTACATTTACAGTATTCTCATTTTGCTGGCACATGTATAAATTCAAATAAGTTTCTTTAAAGCAATGCAGAATATTTTCTTGATCCACCTTCTCAAATGATTTGATATGTTGCTTTTCTTTGTCATATATTTCTGTAAATTGAATATATTTGGACTTATCGGGGAAAAATGAGCGATTTCAAGACACCACCTTGAACACTGGGAACTTTCTCTGGGCACTGACATTTTGTAGAGATAATCGCTAAATTAATTGATAATGAAAGTAGTAGTTTGTTGTTGACCTATAATAGAGAAGTCTTCACATTTGAAAAGCTGAAACCAGGGAATTTGTTTGGCTAAATCAATGAATCGATTATCAAAATATTCTGTCAATCAATTGATTAATCAGGTGATTGTTGTGGCTCTAATCGATACCCTTCTCGTATCGGTACAGAAAATATAAAGGTACATCTAGCAGCTTCTTCACCTACTTTAGCATAAGGACTAGGAACAGGGAGAAACAGCTTGAGTGACTCTGTGCAAAGGTTCATGTAGCAGCGCTGGTTGCGGGATGTATCCGTCCTCTAACTTAATCAGAGATTCAGTGTCAGTATTTGCATTTTTTTCACGCATGTAAAAATAGCAATGGAGGGTGTCTCCGAGAGTTGCACCATCCTCGAGTCTTTTGTTGTCGTGTCTCACTACTACAAAGGTACGAGACGGGAATGCCTGCATTCTTAATAAGTCACGTCAACAGTGTCTGAGTGAGTCACTGCAGACATGGTTCGTTTCATGTGAGAGCTCCTCTTCCTCTCTCACGTCTTCCTCACAAGATCTCAGCAGAAGAATAGTTGGCTTTGAAGAATCTCCTGGTTCTCCTCTTCTCATCTCTGCCTCTCACTTCATGTCTTCCCCTCTCCTCCTCTGCTGTGGTTCCCTGTTGGAGGAGTGTGAAGGAATCTCATTGACCTAGTTAATATCTGGTGTCTGACTCCACCAATGGGAAGGAGAGCAGGCGTGAGGAGAGGAGTAGCGTAGGGACTGTGCTGTAAGTTGAAATCTGCTGCAGTGACACGCGTCCATATAAAGCTTATCATCACACAGCGGTTGTGCAGCTTGCTCGATTTCTTCGTTTATATAATTGACAGGAGAAGATTTTTGCTTATAAAATATGGCTGTTATTCAGGTAGAGATCACAGTAATGAAAGGTTGAATAGGTCAGACCTGGGTTGTAAAAAAAAATCAAAAATTATAGTATCTTGATTCCTTAAATAGGATTTGAATGTGATGACAGTAACATGTATGTTTAGTTTAATTTTAATGAGATTTGAAATAGGCTAAACCTGTGCACTGTGTCGCAAAGCGTTTCAGAAGCAGTCGCATTTTTACCCCAAAGGCAAACTATCACTGACACAAAGCAAATAGGGAAATCATCAATTCTGCATGAAACCCCGGAGTGATGTGTTTTAATTCTGAAGCGCTGCCCTTTGAAGTTTAAAACCTTTGAAAAATGAAATTCCTCCTCCCTCTGAACACGCTTTAATTTCCACAAGTATCAAAGCTGCCACTTTATAATCGTAAAACATCCTGAAGCATTTGTTGTAACAGAAATCAAAATGCATCTTTAAATGTTTTCTGACACATCAGGGTCATCTTAAATGTGATCTTCAGAAATGTTGAGATTGATTCGTATTTCATCTATGATTTTGATTTGAATCACTAGTTTAACTATCAAAGCTGTCAAAACGTCCATTTGACTTTGGCTTGACTTTCGGGATGTAAACATATGATCACACACTAAATTTGTGTACTAACTAAAAGTTATTTCACAACCAAAATTAAAAGAGTGAGTCTTATTTATTGTGGAAATCTCTCCAAACAGAGCATGAGATGTTGCAGCAGACACCTAGTTGAAATACAGGAGCGGTCGTCAAAATATTGGACAAATGTTTAAATGGATGGCGGCACTAGATGAAAACTGCAGATCAGCAAATCAGTAGGATTCATCATCTGGGAATCGTTAGTGTCTGTACAAAATTTCATAGCAATCCATCCACTCGTTGTTGATGTATTTCAGGTTGGACCAAAGTGATGGACCAACCAACAAACAGTCTGCTGTGCTGCTATAAAGCATTATCTCATCATCCCACTGCGCCGCTCAGCTTAACCCAGATCTGAAAACTGCAGAACATACACAGCTCCCATCCACGGCTGGTTTTCCTGGATGCTTCTCTTCTCCACTGTAACAAATGATATTAGCAGTTATATTTAGGGAGGTTGACAGCAGCTTGGCAGGCTGTAAGTCAGACTGAGTCATTGTGTTTCTCACCTCTCCTGCAAACACAAGGAACAGACAGGCCATCTGAAAAATAGAGCTCCCAATAGTATGTTGGGGGCCATAGCCTTGAGTGAAATATAGTCCTCAACCAAACAGTTTTCTGCTTCGCCAAAGGTTGCAGAGAGTGGGAAGATGTCGGGTTTGATCTGAGCTTTGAGGCCGAGTGGAGAAACACTATAGGCTATTTCGACTAATAGGGGAAAGGGGAAGTACTATTATTGATATTTCTATTTTAACCATAGATCAAATGTGTGTAATGTGAGAGGGGCCACCTGTAGACAAACCCACAGAGAATTATCAACTCTCTCACATGGCAAACAGGCAAAGTGAGCAACTTACTGATGAACATACTGGAGCATTTAGCAGCTGATGAATATTGGAGTTATATAGTCATAACTACCTTTAAAGGTGATTGCATGTCAAGCCTGTGTCCTCTTAGTGACCAAAGAAATCAACAAATGCAACTTTATGTTTCCTATGTAGAGGTGGAATTAATAAATATTTTCATTATAAAATAAGTTTGGAAATGAATCAAGTAGTTGGTTATTCCTTAAAATGTTAGAGAATCTAAACAAAATGCCGCCAGAAGAGCCCAAGATAATTATTTTAAATGGCTTGTTTTGTCCAAAGAACTGTTCAGATAAATTGAGTTTACCAAAGAAAAGCAGGGAATATTTGAATTTAAGAGGCTGGAAACAGATCATTTATGGCCTTTTTTGGGAAAATTTATGTGGTAATAAATGATTCATCTTGTCAGGAGACCTCAGAACTAATCCGGCACTACTTTTTAAAATCAGAACTATAAAGGCAGAAGCACCAGTTCTGCCTCGTCACATGTTCAGTGTCAGCCCTCGGCTCTCCGTGTCAAAAACTGTGTGTGCCCATGTTCATAGATGAGCCTACAGGGTGTGTGTGGAGTCAGTGAGGTCCAGTGTCGTCTGACGGACTAACAGAGTTCATTTGATGTGGCAGAGGTCAGAGACCGTCTGAGTCACAGAGGGTTGTCACCGAGTTCAGGCCAACAGCAGCAGGGTGATGCAGAGCTGCGTCAACAGAGATGTGCAGCACAGAAAGTAAATTCTACAGGCTGTGTAGTTCAGAGGAAAATCACATCCTTTATAAAAAAAAACATGGAAATGGTACATCACACGCACAGTTAGGATGGGTATGAAACCTTTTTGCTGCTGTAGCACCAAGTGTTAAAACTGTACCAAAGCTGCCAATTATCAGGAGCAAACACACGTCCATAAAGTCTTTGCAGATTTGTTCAGACATTATCTGCTCAATAAGACATGAAAAAAATACCCACACATTACTTTCTCATTCCCTGTAAGTTCTGAAAGCTGGCAATGAATGTTTCCATATATTAACACTTTGTTTGATAGTTTGACAGTTTAAGCGAGAACGGTGAATGTTGTCGATGCCCATGTCAAAATGAGTGACACCCTTCACAGGAAACAGTCATTTTTTATTCTTTTGATTGTGTAGTATTGAATAGTGCAGCTTTAAACTAAATACATGATTTTAAGGAATGTTTATAGTCTTTAAAATAAGGTATCGAAAAAAATATTACAATAATAATGATACTGAAACTCAGGTATCACCACTAGTATTGAAATTTTAGGATGATACTCAGCTCTACACACAAGTATATTTTTAACTGGTTGATGCAAATCTGACCATGTGAACATGTCACCAAGCAGAACTCCCTTGTCAACCTGGTCATTTTCAACAACAACTCACGATGCTTTTAACTTTGTTTTACAATCCAAGAGCACACAAGCTCCTGGAAAAAGCACTGAGCTGTGCTTGGTCAAGCTTGCAGTATCCCTTCGAGTCCTTTATCATATTCAAAGTGCTTAAGTGATCATTCATGGGTCATATAGGAGCTTTCATCTTAACCCTGCCTCGTCTTTGTTGTTTAAATGACGACACTGAGAATTAGAACATCATCTAAATTGCAAAGATTAAAAACAGAAATGTACATATTTTGCACTATGCGGCCATGTGAAACAGTCGGAAATTAATATTCAAGCTTTATTGTTTTTTTGCTTTTGAGCCGTGTCCAGATCCTTCTTTGTTATCACCACCAGCTTTTCAATAATATAGAATTCCTACTCCCTCCTACTTCAAACAGGATTTCAGTAATCCCAACCATGACTAACAATAAATGTCAGAATGCTTTTGCATATACATAAATCATGATACAGAATTATAAATATGTGGTTTGCATGTGAAACTGCATTAATACAAAAGATTGGCTTTTAAAGAAAGAGAACATAGAGAGAGAGGACAGAACAAAAAATGAACAAAGACATTTTACAACACTAGAATAAAAAGGTGATTTTTTTAATGATGCATCTAATGTATATTGAAAATGAACAAAAGCTTGTATCATGAAGCGCATAGCATAAAAATGGACAACAAATTGAAACTCCAAGGACAGAATCTATTCAATCTGATTATTCTAAACTTGTCTTCTTCTCTCTGCTTCCAATGAACTGAACATTTCGACACCTTCATTCCTGCGATTCCTCTCGGAAATCATGAGAAACACAGCAGATCCAGCTCAGCCGACACATCCACAGCTTCAGAGTAACTTAAAAACTCCACTTTAGCTGTTAGCTCCTTTGATATGAACCTCCATCTGTGCTGATAACAAGTCCAGTAAGGACCCTGTAGATTACTGTGGGCCCTGCTGCCCCCTGACTTCGTTATCTTTTACAATTCTTTGTGGTGGCTCGGTCGTCCGCTGTGCTTTGCTAATAACACAGTATTTCAAATCTCACTTTTGTCCTTTATTGGCTCCCCTCCTTCCATTTTCAAGCCACAAAGACAACATGTGTGCAGACGCGACTGCCCCACCCTCTTATTACCGACCTATTGTGAACCTTTTGACACACACAAGGGGACGGTGAAGTGCCGGGTGGTGGAAAGTGGCGCGGGGGTGAGGACGACCTCATTATCAGCCAGCTGGACGGCCCAGCCCTCCACTCATGCTCCCCCTTTTTAACCCCCGTTCCTCCAACCCTCCTCCCATCCAAGCTCCTGTCTCAGATGAGAATAATGATCTGTTGTCTGCTTCCCATTACTGAGTAGAAGAAACATGGCTGGAGCCCAGAGAGACAGAGATCCAGGCTACCTCTGCAGAGTCCCACAGACAGACAGAAGTTTATGATCATATGGTTCTAAGGTTTTATTTACCTTTGCCTTATTACCATCGACACACGCTTAATGATCTCAGAGCGAAGACGCAGACTCTTGAAAAACAACTTGACTCATACTAATTATGATTAGTAGATGATCTGAAACGGCTGCAGTCCCTAGCTAGATGGCTTGGAGGATAGTAAGCTGCTGATAAAGGCTTAATTAAAGCCCGGCAGCCATCTTGAGGAGGTTGTTTACGGAGACAATCGGATGTAGCACAGTCTCGATAGGCTTATTGTGTTGTTCGCTGTTACACTGGAATGAGATTTGAATTTAATTGTCTGATTTTTGTGATTCTATTAAGGTATTTCCTATTTATACATTAGCTGTTATTATGAGCCCTGACAAACCTGTTTCTTATAGGAAATGTCTGAAGGTCAGATTTGTCAGACAATAATTGTGATAGGATCAATTCATGGTTGGCTTTGGACCTTTTAATGGGATATATGATCGTCATCATTGTTCATTTTACTAACAGGTGACTCGGATTTGTTGTTGTTGTAATGTTAAAGTTTGAAAAGTTAGCAAAGAACCATAACTTTATGCTGAATCCAAAGTGTTTACTTCTCACCAGGTTTTGTGTCGTGATTATTAATCGCTAGTTTCCTTCGTTTTCCATGAAAGCCCCTAAAAACTTCTCTGTAACACTGATATTCATGGCAAGAAATAAAACATCTTTAGGTATTATCATTCAGAAGCTGTTAATAAGATTCGGATTAAACTGTTGGTAAGTCCTGATTGGTGTACAGAAGTATTTGATGTCACCTTTTCCCAACTATGCCCCACCCACTTAAAACGGGCAGGAGTTGCTCAGAGAAACAAATACTGAAATCTCTCATGTGAAAGAACTAAAACTAGTGAAGATACTACTACCTCCAGGTGATCTTAAGCAGGAGTCACCTGCCAAAATTAAGGAAATGGAAAATCAATCTGCTATGATCATTGCTCCAGTGGATTTTCACTTCCATTTCAAAATGTGACAGCTCTAACGCAGACTATTTGTCTGTAGAATAAATTAATGCTTGGTTTTTCATGGGATTTGTTGATAGAGGGAGAAAGAGATTCATTTGTGTGTCATAGAAAAGCGTCTGCCAAATGAATAAATCTGAAGATAAAGTAAAGTCATCTTTATCATTCAAGTCTCCTTTGAAAGAGAAAGTCTTAATCTCAGCCGCTTCAAGACAGAAGAGTCGATCCCTGTTCTTTACATGTCTGAGTCGATGATATTTGTTGTGGCAGGAACAGCATGGGAAACGTAGTATCTCTCTCCACTTGTGATTTGTCAGCTTTATTTTGCCCGGGGGCTCCAGTCAAGTGTAACCCTCCGATCGTATCCGTCTCCTCTGTGCATCACGATGAGGGCAGAGCGACATTCGCCTCTCCTGCCCCCTCCACATGGCGCTCTCCGTCTCTGCACGTTACACACCGCTGGCACGCCGCCAGCCTGCCGTCCCAGAATACTCGGCGGACCTGCTGAGGAGTTTGCAGGCAGATGACATGGCAGCTCCTCCCTCCTCCTGGCCTGTCTGAGCCACAGTGTCATTTATAGCTGTTAGTGTTGCTCCACAAAACAGGATGACTCTTGTGACACATTGAATTTTTCTTTTTTTTTATAGCCTCCACTTACAGTCACGGGTGTGAACTGTCGGTGAGAGCGCAGGCTTTTTAGATCGGACGACCTCCAGACAGAGAGGTGGAGTGAGTGCCTTTCAGATACATTAGTCTCTCTCTGTCACCTGTGACTCCCTCGGGAAGGGTTTTGCTGAGTCTGCATCCTCTTTTAAAGCACCGTCCTGCAGCTCATTCATAGTTACACACATTCCCACCTGGGAGCTGCCCGCTGCAGACTCGTGTCTGCACCGAGGGCTGTGTGATCACTGTGGAGGGGAACCGGGCTGCTCATTCATTTTTCTTGTTTTCAGAGTTGATTTTCTCCTTCTCTTACCTTTAGGCTCCTATCACCATCTACACTTTGATCTTATTGTCATTTTGGACTTTGGACTAAACTGGGGTTAATCTTTCTTATTTTAGTTTTTAATCTCACTTAAAGGCCAGACATTCAGGATTTTCCAACCAGGACAAATCAGGAAAAAGAGAGCGAGTTTTGACTGATAAATTGATTAACCTGTCATGATTCAAGATTCAAGAAGTTTATTGTTGTATGTATAGTAAAAACACAGCGGTTACACCATACAACGAAATTCTTGTTTTGTCCGTTTCCCTTCACATAACAATAAAAACAAAGAGTAAAAAAATTGAGAATAAAAGTAATTTAAAAAAAAAAAAGTGAAAGTGATATTGCACAGTATGACCTCTTAAAGAAAGAGTTTGATAATATGCTTTCTTGCTGTCAGTTGAATAAGAACGTCTGTGCACGAAATACACACAAACAGTTTGGAGGTAATTAGCTTAGTTTAACATAAAGACTGGAAACAGGGAAACAACCAGCCAACAACTCCAGTGTAATTTTCTTGATGAGCAATGGTTTATGTATTTTAGCCTGGCTCAATCTCTATGTAGACATTAAGGTGGTGTCCATCTTTTAATCTAACTCATGGCAAGAAATCAAATGTTTAACTTGTCCTTTTGATAAAAACATAAGCCAGCCAGACAGTGTTATTGACTGCCAAGACATTGAAGCTGTTGACACAAATAGATCCAACGGTGTTCAACCTGCTTCAGCCTCCGAAAACCGACCTTAAGGATTTTTGTTTTAGTTCTGGTTTCTTGTGGTCCGTAATCGCTGTCACTGATGCTTTTCCATTCTGTAAATCCTGTAAAAAAATCTATGGGAAGCGCTGATGAAAATAGTTGAATTCAGATATATAAAATGAGTATGAAAAGGTTTCATGGTTTATGACACTTAATAACAAAGACAATAAGAGCTGTTTTGATACACTTCTTCTCTCAGGGCTGGAAATCTGATCAAAATGGACTTGTTCGCTGTCGCTGGTTCACCCCGCCTGACCGGCTCTTCATGTCCCTTTTATAACAGAAATATCAATCACCACTTCCCCGTCCCGGCCTCTAGCAGTCGGGGACCTGTCTTCCTGTTAAGACTCCACCACCCGCTCTCTCACAGAGCCACCGGGGGAGGTTGCCAGTTCTGCACTTGTCAACATCAGTGAAAGGGCTAAATCAGGCCCGCTGCACTCCCTGTTTATCACGGCCGCATATAGTCAGACACTTTTTTCTTTAAAGCCACAGTGTTGGATGAAAGGTTCAAGGCATCACGTTGTCTGAAGATCTAATTTTATGGGATAATATTTTGCAAGCAGGTAAAAATGATTGATTAGAGTGTTTTTTAATTAAATTGTCTGAGCAGTGGTCACAGCCCATAGCCATGCTTGAGATCTGATGGCCTAAAACAGACGGATGATTACAAAATACTTTTATCTAAGGCAGCACATTATTTGATCTCGTTCAAAATTGTACTTTTTAAAACCTTTTTACAGCACAAAAGAAAAAAAAGTATCAGGAATGAAACAGAATTTAAATGCTAAATCTGCCTTGACAGTTTGAGTGAAAAGTTAATTGTGATCTATCAAGTTGTAAAATGTGACAATCTTTTATTTTTGTGAAATTGGTTGTTCTGGTGTTTGTGACTCCCACTCAACAGACAACAACTGCCAATCAAACAGTACCTGAGCAGCACTTTGGTACCCATTTTGGATTTTCTGCAAATTAATTTTTAGCTGAGTTCTTTGTCTGACAGACCACGATGGGTCCTTCTTTTCATTGCAAACACACTAATGTTGCTGCTGCAAGCGTCGAGCCTCTCTGGAATATCAACAGCAGCAAATGTTAATGGCTTTGAAATAGTTAAAATGTAACTGTATCCATTATACTGAATCAATTAGTCAATTCCCTATGTTAAAGAGGCCCCCGCTCTTCGTCTCACTCCTGTTTCCAGGTCAGATTTTTCGATTTGCCACTTTCAAAGCATCCATTACAGCCAGTGATGGACAGCCCAGCAAGGTGATGGGTCATTAAGTACTGAGGCTTTACTACTGATCACAAGGCAATCAACCAGTGTAGCTTCTGACTGTGAGCCAGCAGAAGTATCTTTACTATTAACTATTAGAGGTCCAAGAGTTCAAAACCGTTTGTGTTTAATTAGTATAGATGCTTCTTTTGGATAATATGCATTAGTCTACTTACTTGGTGTGAGAGTACACACGCCATCCAGTCACACTAAAAACAACTGTACAGGCAGAAGAAGCTTCAAGAAACAAGTAACGAATAGTGAGAGTTGCAGATGTCAGCTCATCTAGATCAGTGGTTTCCAACCTGGGGGTCAGGAGCTCTGCAAGGGGTCACAGGATAAATCTGAGGGGTCTCAATGTGATTTGCAGGATAGGAAAGAAGACAAAACAGGCTTCGGTACGCAATGTTTTATTCTGACTTCTATCAAATCTTTGGAGACTGGATGCTTTGACCTCGTCAGGCCTCTTAGAAGTATTCAAATAAAAGTCTCAGAGGAGGAAAAATCACTCTTTAGTGCTGCCACTCAGGATTAATGGCAACATGTGACAAGAGGTTACAAGTCGACGATGCTTCATTTTAAGGAGTCACATCCACTGATCTAGATAATAATCAGAAAAAGAAAACCTGAAGATTATTGCATTATTAAGAATGTTGTGAGTGAACCATCCATTGGTGCTGACAATAGAAACAGCCGCTTGTCACTTGTCATTTCTTTCCCTTATTGGCTCAACCGCGCTCACTCCAAAAGGCTGATATAAGACAGGCCCTCCATCTTATCTGCCTCCACCTGGTCTAATATTCTGTTATCTTGACAAAGATAACAGAATCCTCACAGCCGCTCTCTGCGCTTTATTTAATCCACTGCTCCTCATGAAAGGCCTCCAAATATATTACAAAAGCTTTGTGGAGAACTGTTGCTTCCCTCGTTGTCCCTTTTGCTTATATGCAGATGACTTTACAGTAACACACAGATTGGGCAGCGCTTTAGCTAAAATGGATAAAATGACAGAAAATAAATGAATCCTGCCGGCGTGTGTCATGAAGGGACCTTGAGGTGGAGCTGACTGTAATTATACATTTTCAGAGAAGCTAAACCTGCTAATGGGAGCGCTCGCCGAAGTGAAGCCTCCTCTCTCTCCTGCTCACTCCTTACCGTGGGATCTGCCGACTCAGCACTACACACTCGAGGCATTTCAGAACCAGTCTGCCAGCAAGTTAATATATCATGCGTGCCACACACACTCACACACACACTCACACACATACACAGAGAATGACTAACTACAAGGCTGGTCTTGTGTTATGTTGTTAAACCTGATTTACTGTGGTGGATAAGACATTGCAGCTATTTGTGTTTGCTGAATTGTTTCGTCCTTATCCTCTAATCAGGAAAATGGCTCATTATTATTAGCAGCAAATTACCGTATCCTGTTGTTTTATTCCAAATCAGCATGAAGCAACAACACTGCTCTGTTCTGTACGAGGGATTAGTAGAAAAACTCTCACTCCTTATTTCTCCTAAAAGTTGTCTCAACCTTGTGTCTTTGGTTTGGGCCAGTTGGCATCATGTTTCCTGCGAGCAGCGTGCCAGGCTGTCGGGTCGTTCTGGGAGATTTGTAAAGCGTGAGTGAAAGCACGAGTGACACGCCCCATAAAAGCTCCATTGTGCTGCCCTTTAATGCATGTCGGGTCCCAGACGGAGGTCAGGGCCGGCTTAGTGAAGAGGAACAGTATGGGAGTGACCCTCCGCTGCTCACACGCGACCTCCTGCAGACACACACATACACAAACATTGAATTATACACACACAAACACACACACACTTAGACAGGCATATTGTTGCAGCACAGGATGATATATAACCTGTGCATGTCGGCATAGGTTGCTTTAGCTACCAGTGTCGACTCCTAAGAGAATGAATGTTTTCCCATATAGGACCTACAGGTCTCTTTTGGGAAACCAAGAATAGCAGCACTGTTGACGCCTCACACCAGTTAATGCACAGCCTTTATTGCTACAGGTTTATTGCAAAAGCTGCAATAAGCTGTATTGTTTATTAAAATGCAAATGTGCTTTTTACTGTGTCTCTTTTTCTTACTGTTTTTATGCCCGTCAACACGGTTAGGTAGTTGTGTTTTCTCCTCTCTTTGTCTGTTATCAGGATATCTTGGAAAGGTACAATTCAATTTGTTTGAAATACGGTTGACAGATAGTTCTTTGTCCAACAATTAGTTAATTTGATTTTTGCAACAGATTTCCCGTATTATACGATTATCACATTTCAGCCGTAACATTATGGTCCATGTAAGGACTGGAAGAAGGATCTGACATCCAGAACTTCTAAACCAGTTTATTCCAAAACTATTTCTTTTTATCAGAAAAATTAATAAATGATCAAAAGCTTGGCTGCAGCTTTCTTCCAACTTGTTTGACATTGCAGGTCGGGGCTTTAACAAGGATGCGTTAAGGTTACATTAAGTTTTCTGAATGAGTATTGAGTTGATATAAAAATGGGAAATTATAAATAAACTATAGAACGCAGGCAGAGCTAGTTTCATGGTCTACCTGCTCAATGACAAAATGTTTTTCACTGTTCCCACTTGACTCGAAAACCCTTGAAAGTTTTTCTGATTTGAGAAAAATTAAATAACACTATGAAGATTTTTGAAAATGAATGACCTCAAAAATAGAATAAAACCAGGAAATATCTGGCAACCAAAGTCACCGGTATGCGTCAACTTTCTGCTCTTTCAATCCAAAAATAAGCTCTTCAGATAAGGTACACTGTGATATTTGTCCTTATATGGCAGCAGTTAAAATATAGCTGTGATGTCTTGGAACAGGCTGTAAATATACAACTCACACGTTATCACATTTTGAAGTCACAACCAACAGACACGGAGCAACATTCATTTGGAGTCCTGTTTGTCCAGTATTCACTCTCCTCTTACCTCTGTTTTAGTCTCCACCAGCTACTGAAGGAAATATCGGTCTCTTCGGCTGCTAAATGCTCTGCTATGTTCATCACATAATCACTAACTTTATCTGTCATTTCATCCTGGACAGGCAGTGAACAGGGGGTTGATCAGAGCTTTTTTGCTCATGAAAGCCTTGATAATGGACCAAAACAATAGAATTTATTGGCTGGAAGAAAACAATGAGCTGAAAAATACTACAAATGCTCACATTATATTTGATCCCTTGTTGATATGAAAACATTGATCATGATTTAAGATCATGTATAAATATGATGTCTAATTCTGACTAGTGATTTGTTTTACGCCAACACAGGCCCATTTTCATTTTCACCAAATAAACCTTTTGTAATAGCCTTAAATTTGATGTGTGGGAAGTTTGATGTGCAGTCCCAAACCTGGCACTCTCTCCAAAGCTCGGCTCCTGCATTCAAAAGAGTAATTCTCTTGGTTATTACAATAAGCATCTCACATTCACCACAGAGGTGGAGAGCGATCTCTTGACAGCTATTGATGTCAAGATGCAGGAGCGATGGAGAGGCCGGAGTCTGTTTACAAGATGCTCACATCCGCTGGGGATGGCCTGACATTGGAGTGACCTCAGCGAGTGCTGCATTCAGCCTGTCTCGCTGCCAAACGTATGCACACGCTGGATGTATATAAACCCAACAACCCGCTGGGCCTCGTACACACACGCAGCAGGATAATAAAGCAGGCACACACACACACACTGACAAAAGCACAAAAACATGCGCCCACACGTTCTTAGACACATGTGGGAGAGTGATGACTGCAGATATTCACGCGTGTACACACAGACACACATGTGCACGTCGGCTGAGCAGCGCACTCTACTGGATTACTTTAATTCAGTTAGCTTTGATTGGTTTAGGGATTTTTGATATATCACTGCCACAGCTCTTCGCAGCAGCCTCACTGTAGCCGGTATTGGGTCTGTGCACCATTTTCAATGGCAAATTGAATTCCAATGAGTCGCATGGTTCATGTTTGGCTGATGGAGCATATCCACATGCAGTATATTTAGACTGTATGGGCCTACTGCAGGTGCTGCAAGCCAAAGATTGATCGTGCTTGTAAAAATAACACAGCGCCGTAAATCATGGTGTAGCAGGAGCTTTAAAAGAAAACACTTGTGCATGAGAACGTGTCCTTGGATGAGTAAAAATTAAATTAAACGACCAAAACGAGAGCGTGTGACATGCATTCATTCAAGTGTGTGTGCTGTATTAATTAATTTATTGAAACGGATTACAGTCCAGATTGAGCGCTCATTCATCCAGATCTCACTAATATAATCTGCCTCTAAACATTTCATAGCGACTTATCTCCCTGAGCTCTCCCGCCGGGTGAGCGATATTTATTCTGTTGTGTTGGAGTCTTAGGCTCCTCTGTCAGGGCTGAGAAGGGGTTTATCTGCATCCAGCGGCCGTCGCAGCTCCTTTTGTGCTCGCCTCCCCCACTCACCCCCCCGCCAGCCCTCCATCCCCGCCCCGTTTCGCTGGTCACACCACACTTCCTGTTAAATCCCATTACCAGAGCCAGACGCTGCTCCCTGCACCGTGTTACAGTCTTTGAGCAAAATCATAAATAGGCCAAGCTGTTGAGTACAGATGCTGCCGAAAATACACTCGACGTGTTCCCATTCTTACTCATCCTCCACCCCCTAAATGTTTTTTTCCCTCCCCACATTGGGATTTTTCAGTGATGTCACTGTGCGATGTCATCCAGCTCTTGTTCCAAAAATGCCTCAGTGTCTTACGCAAACAGGCGTGTCAGAGTACACAATATTCTCCTTTCCCCCTGTGAACACACTGTTTTTCCAAGAATATGCAGCGAGATTGTTGCATGTTTTTCCTTCAGTAGCAGAGCTGCACCGAGCAAACGTTACCTATTGATTGATGTGCTTCTACTCATCTGTTGAATATAGTTCCCCTGAGACCTGTACTGACAATAATGGATGACAGAATCGCTCCCACACCTGCAAACACGCACTTTAATGATGCCTTACAATACATCACTAATCGTAGTGCTGAATAGAGTGATGCTGCAAGTAATTGTTGAACATAAATGCATGCATAATACATCATGCACATTCCTCATATCATCATCTGAATGCTTCTACGTACACACCCAAACATGGACGCATGCCAACCTTCCACACACATTCGTCTAACTGGCTTTGTGTGTTCAAACTTAAACCCCAAACTCAAAACTGAAATCTCATCCTGAACGGCCGAAACTCAATCATCACTCAAACATCTACCCTTCAACCTAAAGCCAAATTATTACCCTAAATTTAACTTAAATTCAGCCCTATTTTAACTCAAGCAAAACCTAATTAACATATCAACCCAACTTTAATCTTTCGGCTGCAATCGCACTATAACACTGTGTTCAAACAGGAAAAAAAGAACTGCAATCTTGTCATTTCAATGAGGGTACTGCATTGGTGCAGAGGAGTGCCTCCACACAGGGCTCCATCAGAAAAACTCAAGGTCGTCCATTCAAGTCCAAGACAAACGTCATCTAGTAGTTCACTGCTTTAGTCACTTAAGTACATTCAAGTGCAAATTCCTGAAAAGTGTAATTCTGCTTTGCGAGCATCAATATGGAGGCGAAATAGTTGAAACTGTGATACGACTCCCCAAACTTAAAAAATCCACTTTTGCATTGATAAACATAGAAATAGAGACAGTAAGTCAGTCAGGGCCCACAGCGCCTGCTTCATTCGGTCCCAGCAGGGTAACGACTGTGTAACTACAATCTGCTAATCCTGCAGGCTGGCAGAGGCCCAGGGGAGTAAAAACCAGCCGCACCAGTACTACAGGCTGCTCCCGTCACCAGCTGGAGCTGCCTGCCAGCCTGCACGACTGCACGACTGCATGACTGACCGCCGCTAACCCGCGTTAACAGGCCCGCGAGAGCAGCACGTTCAGATGATGATGAAGAGAGATGTCTGTGTGTTGGTGCCCGTGCGCTTTTTTTTGCTGCACATGAGCTCAATTGTGTGTTAAAGTGGAAGAAATACAGCCACACAAAGAAGAGGGAAGTGTGTGTGTGTGTTGTAGATCAGAGTTTTAGTTCTCCAACAATCACTCACAGGCAGAGCTGCTCAGAAGGCAAATGTAATCTCAGAGCTTGAGTCAAATTTCAATATGTGTGGCAGTATATTGAAACGAGTATATGATTATTTTCCTTATTGATTAAACTGTTTGCTATTTTTTCAACTCATCATTTCCTCCATAAAATGTCAGGAAACACTCATCACACTTCTGATGCATTGATTTTAAACTGTCCCTCATGAGTCTGGATTTCGTAGGAGTACAAAGCTAAATCACTGAACTCTTTTATGAGCGATGAAGGGAAAGAAAAAAAAATATTGAATTGACACACACATGCATTGCTTGCACTTCACCACACAGCAGGTGTCAAAGGGCAGCGTGAGAGACTAGTGTTGACTCAGAAGGATGTTTGATCTTTAGCTTTAATGTACTTCAGTATGGAGATATATACCATCTGTTACAGGGATCAAACCTGTGACGCTGCAGTTATGACCTCTCTGTTGCACTTCTGTGTCTCCTGTTGCTCTGTTTATGTGACCTCGCTTTGTGAAATGCTAATTTTATTGATCCTGCGCAGAGTGATTAGGATTGTGCATGTATCTGCTAAAACTTCAGGCTACTCTCTCGTGTGTATTTACATATAGCTGCAACTCCAGTGAAGGACCGTGGGAAATATCAATTCAATTCAATTCAATTTCAATTGAATGACATAAGAATAACAAACAGATAATACATTTTATAAAGGTCAGACTATGTTTATAGATAATTGGCTTGGACAAACTATTTGATCATTGCTGTGTCAACTCTCTGATCACACTTTTGTTTCTCTGAGCCTCGAATTGACTTCTGTATACAGTAAACAGGGATCCCTGGTTGTGGCGGTCTGGGGTTCTGAGGAGCTTTGCACAAGATGCCATATAAGCCGCTGTCTCCCCAGAGAGATTAGCTCTGTCACCCGGGCTGGGAATTAAACCACGACTGGTGTTGGAGATACTGACATAGACACAAAGCTGAGACTGGACCCGGGGGACGGGGGGAGCTGGGTTCACACGTCTGATGGAGCTGGTAAATAAAGAGTAAACCATGACTTACAGTCTGTCATCATCAAATAAAAACAATTATAGCATTTGAGAGGATTCCTGAGGATGAGGTGGGTTATATGAACCAATCTGGATTGAGGGGGGATTATGGGAAAAGATGAGGTGTGTTTGTCGTGAGGTAAACAAAGGCAGCGTGTCATCACTCCGTCATTTTGACATGTAACTAAAAAATTGAATTTGACAAGTTAAATGTGGGAATAAGCTAATCTGTTTACCTTACTTTGAAGGGAAAACCAGACAGTCTGTGCCGTGACGAGATCAAACACCGTGTCAAACACATCATGTAATTGAAGCTGGGCAAAAAAACTCCCATCGACCCAACAACCTATCTGCATTCAGCTCGTAGTGGATTTCTCCCTTTGAATGCACCAGCACAGAGGTTGAGTTTGGATCAGACACAGAAACTTCAAAGGAGACTGTGAAGGCAACAAGGGCGCAGACAGGGGAGCTTGAAACTCTCAGAAATTCTGTGTTTTATTCAGTAGCACGTTGATGAAAGACAAATTAGAAAATATTGATCATGAAAAACACCTTAGCAGAGAACTATGGAGTGAAGGTCTTTTGAGCTGCAAAAGAAAGCTGTCTTCAGCCTGTCTAAATAAAATTTTATGTGCGCTGTACATTCAGTGCTTCAGGGACTTTCTCGTCAGAAACTTCAAGGTAAAATATGTCACCGAACCAGGTGCGATGTTCAGTTCATAAAACATCCACAAAACAGGAGGCGCACATCTCTCTCCGTAACCATGACTGCCCACAGTATGGTTATGTTCATGTTTTGGTGCTGTCTCTAAGTGGGCGCTCCTTTCCTGTCGCACCGCCAGCGACTGAGTCAAGGTCCGTCCCTGCTCCGGGCTAAACAGGTTCACCCTCACACTTTCCGTCCATCTGGCCATGAATGATTCACACTGTCCTACTGGTCTATTTTGGCTGGCGACGGAGCTGGTACAGTGGAGAGTTTGATTTGTACAGAGTAAAAATGAGAGGGAGGAAGAAGAGGATCATTGTAGCCTTAAACAGCAGCAGCTGAAACACTGATGAATAATATTCTGTTCACTGATTTCAGTCTGGGAAGCTGGGGGACAAATTTAATTCTATTTAAAATACATGATTCATCTGTTATGTGGCAATTTGAGGCAAGTGGGTTCAAAAACACAAAACTACACGAACAAATCTAAAAATACAAAATGTGATCATGTTGAAAAAATGAAATACACAAGGGTTAATGTCTGTAGCCGATCCATAGTTGTCAAAAGTATAAGTGCATTTATTAATCTATATACAAGAAAACCAACTCTCTCTTCTACTGCAACCTTTTACAGGCCTGCTGGATTCAAACCACACTCCTCATTCAGACATTCAACCCTATACAGTAACATGTTGGTCACATGTCGGAGTCATAACAGCAATCTTTCAATGTCAGACCAGATAACTTCATAACACTTTAAACACGTCACGAGGATGGTTTGGTTTGCAAACCCATCACAGTGTGATCATAATCATACTTTCCTGTTTGAGGATTTGTTTATTAATAATTAATACAAAAAATTATATTAAAATGAATTATTCACTGCAGCCTCAGTAAAGTGGTCACAAATTGATTAGTGGTTATGGAGTAGGAGTACACTGAAATATGATTGTGACTCAGGAATATTAATATCAAGTTGTGCTTCCTAGAAAGGAGCCTGGCTTAACTGATCATCAGAACCTTTAAATAACTCTGCCAGGGCAGCAATCTGTTCCTGGAAAAAAACCTTCACACTTGAAAGCTCTGCACTCTGCATTTATAAAGGGGGATTTCTTGCTCTCCCTCTCTCTCTCCTCCTGTCTTCATTTCCTCTCTCCTTCCTTTCTCTCAGGGCTTGTCGATCTTCTCCCTGACTTAAGGAGCTGATGATGAAAGAAAGTGCACAGACTTGATAAAAATGAATGATTTTATTAAGACTAAGCTGGCGTGCAGAAGTCCCCGGTTTATCCGGGTTTTGCGTGCGATGCCTGGTATTAGCCACAGGACAGATTTCACCACTGGACAGACAGATGCTTCCCCTCGAGCGTTGTGGAAGCGCCATGTGTCACTGAATCTGAGCCGGGATAAGACGCCTGTCACCCTGAGCCCTCAATGGGATCCGAAGCACTCTGGTGCATCATTCATCAAAAGACATCTCCTCATCTGTACTATGGAGTTTCTCTGAACTTGATACTGAGCAGAACTGTCTGGTTAACTTTACAACATGTAAATCACATGTAGCGTCCATTCACTGGACTGACATGGTAACCAGATGTTGGCTTTTGATACAGGCTACTACTATGACCATGTGCATGAATCAGACAGTAATCATGTCATGTGATCTGCAATCTGCATTACAGTAAATACTTCCTTATTAGACTTAGCTTTGACCTGATGATGGAAATGTTATGTAAGATGTCCACATAGATTAATGTTCCTCTGGTCTTTTGCAGAGGCAGCTTGACATTAGGGAAGTTGGCGTACATGTTAGAAAACACATTTGTTCCACTGCATGGGTGTTGTACTGTACCATCATTACTATGATTGGCAGTTATTGCACATGGCTGTACAAACACTGACATCATGATGCATGGAAATATCAATAACATCTTAAAACTGCAGAGATCCTCACTATTGAATTCACAAAGCCCCTTTTTATTGCTTTCATCAGTGTGATGTTTGTGTTGATGTACTGGTGCTAATTTTCTCTTTCCCTCTTGCAGCATCACTGAATGTTGGAAGAACATTTGAATATTGTTTAGGGAATATGATTGCTATGATTATTTATGATTGCATCCTTTTTATTGTTCTTTTACAGACTGCACTGAGGAGACGAGGGAGCAGGGAAACATTTAAAGACAAGAAGTCCACAAGTCAGGTAAAAACAAAACAAAACAAATTCTAAAAATATTAATATTTTTCTGTGAATTCAAAATCATAAAATATTCTATGTTATAAGCATTGAAGGATAAACATAGTGATATATTTCTCTTATGGTAAACACATGATGAAAAAAAAAATATCACCAGCTTCATCCTTTTTAATCGTGGCATCCTCCTCCCTATCACCCTGCCAGGAGGACAGTGCAGACCTCAGGTGCCAGCTCCAGTTTGCCAAGGAGGAGTCCAGCCTGATGAGGAAGAAGATGGCGAAGCTGGGTCGGGAGAAGGACGAACTGGAGCAGGAGCTGCAGAAGTACAAGTCAGTTTACGGGGACGTGGACAGTCCCCTTCCCCTGGCCGAGTGCTCAGGCGGAGGCCCTCACACCACTCGAGAGGCTGAGCTGCGATTACGGCTCAAGCTGGTGGAGGAGGAGGCCAACATCCTGGGCAGGAAGATCGTGGAGCTGGAAGTGGAGAACCGCAGCCTGCGGGCAGAAAACGAAGACATCCGCTGTCAGTATGAAAGAGACTGCTTTGGGCGGGAACCCTTCTCCAGCATGCCCTCGTCGCCATACGGCGGTGATGCGCTGGAGTCGGCGAGTGAGCTACGTCGCCATCTACAATTTGTGGAGGAGGAAGCTGAGCTGCTGCGCCGCTCCATCTCAGAGATTGAGGACCACAACAGGCAGCTGACATCTGAACTCAATCGCTTCAAGTTCGGCCCCAGCAGCAGCTCTGGGCTTGTTGGAGAGGAGGGTAGTGAGGGGGGATTATTCAAACCTGGTAATGGGGGTAACGGCTCCAGCAGCGGGATGATGATGGAGGAGCTTAAATCAGCCAGGATGCAGATCAATGAGCTGAGTGGAAAGGTGATGAAGCTGCAGTACGAGAACCGAGTCCTCATGTCCAACGTCCAGCGCTGCGACCTGGCTGCCCACCTGGGCCTGCGCACAGGTAGCCCTCGAGACAGCGATGCAGAGAGCGATGCAGGCCGGCGAGAAGCTGCCGAGGAAGAGGAGGCAGGACGACTTCTTCTCCTCCACCCCAAGAGGGAGGGTCCTATTGGGGGCGAGAGTGACTCTGAAGACCTGTTCGAGAAAACGACAACCACCTCAGGGTTCGGAAGCATCAAACCCTCAGATGGCAGCGAGCTCAGCGCAACTGAACTGGCCAACCGCAGGAGAGAAGAACGGGAGTCATTCAGCAACGTGAAGCGTGAGGCGGAAAGGCTCGGGAAGACGGTGGACCGTCTGATCACGGACACTGACAGTCTGATCTTCGAGGGCAGGCTGCTGGTGACGACAGGAGAGAGCCTGGAAGGAGGGGCGGCGTCCGGAAACAAACCAGACACCCAAGTCCTGGACACTATCAACACTCGCATGAAGGCTTTCCGCACTGAGCTGCACATCTTCATGGAGAAGCTGGACCACAT
This sequence comes from Holacanthus passer, assembly GCA_025331565.1. NCBI lineage: Eukaryota > Metazoa > Chordata > Actinopteri > Pomacanthidae > Holacanthus > Holacanthus passer. The sequence continues at coordinate 155,381 of JAFREQ010000212.1, read as the reverse complement.
AGGGGAGGGTCTGAGAGAAAGGACAGACGATCTGTCACCCATGCCAAACCTCACAGAGTCCAGCAGCTTCCTGTCCACAGTCACCTCCATGTCCCGTGACTCTCCCATCGGCACCTTCGGAAGAGACCTGGTGACGGACTTCCAGGTAAGTTGATAGACGTCCTGTGACCTTTTCTACTTTTTTTAAGGTGACATCTGTACATGTAGATGTTTTCTTTCTGTGGCTGCTTTGTTCTTTTGCAAAAAGAGTAATATCAGTGTGAGAGAGAGAAGACTTTAAATCTTCTTGCAAACAAGATAAAAATCTTGCATAAGAACATTGATTCAGCCTCAAACACATCCTGCCTGGTGATATCATGTTGCAGGAAAGAAAGGCTGAAGCCGATATAAGACAATCTCACACCAGGTGGCTTCATTAAAAACAGCAGTAGACAAACATTTATTATTCTAAACGGCATATTCCAGATGTACAGATCGTCATGAGAAAACTTACTGGTGTGTTTGTTAATGTGAGAATTCAATTAGGTTTGATTTAAATGGCCCTCAGTGTGCAGTCATTAGTTGACCATTTAAGGCCAAAATAAACTAAATGAGATCCCGAGTCAGCACTGTGTGCAAAAAAAAATCAGCTCTAATTAATGACAGTGGTAGAGCCATGCATCTTCAGCAGAACACATACCATCCACAGCCTTGCCTGTCAGTGGGAGTCTCAGTGGGTTGTAGGATTTATGGACAGGTTCGGATTTTTTCAAGTCTAAATACAATATTCACATTCCCAAATGTATGTTAAGAGAGTTACTGCAATCATTCCTCCTCTCAACAGTGGCAGGAGTGAGACTCCACTGTAAGAAATAGGGGAGAAAATCCGCACTTGTTCCATGAAAAATAACTTAAAAGTGAAGTGCGCTGATTTTCCCTGGACAGTGTTTCCTCGCTGAGATGTGGTGGAGGGATATGTTTTACCGAGACAAAGTTCCCAACTTAATTCAAACATTGTCTAAACTTATGAATGCATCTTTCCATAGAGCGAGGACTGTGGATTTTGTCCTCTGTTTGTTACAGTGGAGTCGCGCTACAACAGGTGGGGAGTTGTCACTTGTCAGATGGTAACGCAGGCGTCCTAAGACGAGTTCCTGTGGAGCAGAAGCAAAAAAAAGCTCTTGATCTTGATTTGCAGTATGAACAGACCGTGAAATTGGGGTCTCGTGATTCTTCCGACTTTTTATGTTTTAAGCAGGAGGTGTCAGAAGAGTTACTACATACAGGGACAAGTGGTTTGTAGTGGATGAGCATTCATAGCAATGCCTCTTGTTGATCCTTCAGTGTTGGCTTTTCTTATCATCGTGAAGCAGAGCGTTGGATTGGTCACCCACTTATAGGGAAAGTGAGCAGGGATTACACCGTCATGAGACTGTTTGGACTTGAAAAAATCCGAACCTATCATTTTAAAGAAGAAGTTCAGAGCCAGCACAGGGTGACACAGCAGGCCCCCTGCTCCAACATGAGCCACCCAGCTCCACCACACTGGCACCACCGCCACCGCCACCTCCACCGCCACCCCTCCCCCGACACACCGCCACCACCATTGCTTCCTGCGGCTGCCACATTCACATCTGCATCTCCATGCACATCCTCATGGCCAGCAGCCCTGCCTGCCTCCTTCTCCCTGCACTCACTGTCTGCAGCTGCCCTGCCTCCAGTCAGCCAGGGTGCTTAGGAGGGTGCTTGAAAGGGTGCTTGGTGTGAATGGAGTAAGTACTAAAGGAGTTACGACAGCTTCTTCCATTTGGCTCGATTCAAAGCTTTTCCTGACACACTGAAATGTTTGCATGACGAAGTTTAGTAAATATTTTTCTCTTTACAGCTCTGCTACACCATGCTATCATTTGTGCGACTCATTATGACACATACGTAAATGGTGTAGCTATTGTGTTTGCACAACATGTCATCACGCACACACAGACACATGTGGGATTGGTTACTCCGTGGTGTTGCCAAGGAGATGAACCATAAAAATGTGTGCACTGTCTAAAATAACCTCTGTTCAATTAAAAAAAGAGAGTAAAGCAGAGATGCATGGAGGTGTGTGAGTTGCCTGTGGAAGATCCTCGCTGGCTGGCATCCTGCTTTCCGTTCTTGTTTTATTGCAGCTCAGTCAACATGTCAGCATACTGTGTACTCCTCCAAAGCAGGTTCATTATCTCTGTGCTGCATGATCAGGCAGGCATCTTGGATGTCTTTTCTAATCAGCCAGACTGTCGTATGGAATAAAACAAGCAGCTCTTCAAACATTTCTCACTTCAAGAACCCAATGTGCTTTGTAGAGATAATAGAGTGAAGCTGCCTCCATACTCATTCTATCCAATGACTTGTTTGTGCTCTGCTCCTCTGCCTGTAGGACTCGCTGGTTAGTCTGGGTGAAGCTGGGTGGTTTAGTCAAAGCTAACCACTGTACTAACAACTCACACCTGTTCAGAGCAATAAGGCCTTTGTCCATTAGGAGTTGCTCAAGATGATCAAAGTTGTAGGTTAATGGAGTTTTAAACTTGTCACTGCAGCAACAAAGAGACAAAGAGTCAGGTACATAGTGAATGTATATATAATAATACATTAAAAAAAATGAAGATATGTACAGAAGCACATTCACCAGAGGAAACCAGTTATACATGTAAAGTGTTGGAAATGTTTTCTTGTTAGTATGTCTTATATATCTTGTAATTATAAGACGCAGATCTTGAGATAATTGTACTCACTTTAGTCGTCTTTCAGTACGCAGAACTTCAGACCATCAAGTAAAATTTAGATCTCTTGACTATGAGATCTCTACGAGATATGAGACAACAGTATAAATACATGATAATAGTTTTTCATAAGTACGAGATATTTACTTGTAGAATTGATTTCTATATCTTGTCATTATCTTGTAAAGTGTTTACTGTGTCTGTATGAATATGAATTAGCATTGTGTAATTTTGAACTTGGCTCATTAACGTGTTGAAAATGTGTTCTTGCTTTATTATTATTTATCATTTTTAATATATATTACATTGTGTTATTATTATTATTATTAGTAGTAGTAGTATTGATGTCATTGTGATCCTCAGACCATCAGATAACATTCAAAATCACACATCAATGTTGTGATGATGAGAAAAAACTTTCCAAGATGACAAGCCTTTATTACAAGATATGAAAGTCAGAATCATGAGAATATGCTGCCATTTATTTTTCCTTTGGTGAATGTCATAAACTTCTGTAGATACCTATTTGACACAGTAGTTTAAAGTTCCCGCCGGCTGCAGAATCCTCACTCTCAGAAATAAAATGTGGGCACTGCTGCAGAAGGGGGCAACTCGCATGGCGCCGTCTTAAAGCTCGACTGAAGCCTCAAATGCCTCCAGTGTATTTTAAATGCTGTAATGTCTGAAACCAATGTGCATCATACAGGCTCAACTCTCCTTAGTTGACTGCTTCTACGACACACACAGCTGTGCACCGGCATGTGTTGACAACCTTTAGCGTGCTAGCTCTCGCTCTGCAGTTTGCCGTGGTATCTCTCAGCTGTTGGTTTGGACTCATGTATCCCTCATTGCATGCGCTTCATAACAAGTGTTTTGCATTCTTTTCCCCCCCGATTCCCTCTCTTTGTTCCTCTTTGTGTTCCCGCCAGATGTTTCAGCCCATGATTTTGTTCATCCTCATTCTCGTTCTCTTCTCATCTCTCTCATACGCCGTCATCTTTAAGTTGGTCTTTCTCTTTGCGCTTTTCTTCGTACTCTAGTCCGTTTGTTCTTCTCCACACCGTGTAGTCTGTTAGTTAATTTTCCCCCCTCTGCTTATATTCTTTACCCATTTTCTGTTTTATTTTTGTTTGTTTTCTCCCCGCCCGCTTTCTTTCCTCGTCCCCTCACCCCGTTTGTTGTCTTCTGTCTGTTTTGTCCACGATCCACCTCACACATCTCCCCCAATACCACCATGACCTGCACCCCTGTATCCTGCACCTGTCACCCATCCCCCTAACCCCTTACACCCACACCGTCCTCACCCCCCCCCTTCCCTCCCCTTCCCCACCCCACGTCACTCACAGTCCGGTCAGAGGGATGAGCTGGAGTGGCGTCTAGGACAGGAGCGAGCCGTGGAGCCCCAGAGCCAGAGCCAGGGTGGGGGCCAGGCCCAGAGCAGGGGAGCCACGGGACTCACTAGGTACCACAGGCCCCTGGCTTTAAGAGCAGAGGTCAGTGCCTCCTCCCTCCTCCATCTCCCTTCCACCTGTGGGACTGAGTTGACACTGGCTCCACCATGAGCCCTGTACACGGGCCTTCTGTCGACCTGGACTCTATTTTCTAATCACTTCAATTCAGAGACTAATCTGGTTTGGTTTCTTCCCTGAAGAGCAACGAGTCTTTTCTTTCCCATGGTGAGCTCTGCAGGACCTGTAGAGGCTCCAAAACTCAAACATTTCTACTTTGATTTCATTTTTTAATTTTCTATTTGACTTTAAAGATATGCAGGCCAATAGGCCTATATGGATGAAAATAATCTATAATCATGCTTTTGCAAATTACATTTTGAAAATTGTTGTCATGGTCAAACCTAAAATGAAATTGAGTAAATGGAATAAGTAATAACTTTGGGCGCTTCCAGGGTTTCTTTCTGTCTAGAAGCAGTGCACCATGGGAAGAAAGACTCAACCTGAAAAGGTTTATCTCTTGTACATCCATAGTACTTCCATTTATATCCATTTAAAGTAACTTCTGATTGCCATTCGGAGCCTTCTCACATCTCAACCAAAACATATAAAGTGTTTCTGAGCACACTCCACTATAAATCTGGCCGATTTTAAATTACATGGGATCAAATTTTCTCAAAGGGTTTGCTGTGATCAGAAGGCCGCTCAGTCCAGCATGTCTAGTGACACTCCAGCCACGGTCACTTTTTGATGCTGAACACTGATTTCACTTCATTCACTCACTCTACTGTCACACTAAATATCCACTCCTACAGCCACTGATCTTTATTCATTTTATTTACTCTTTTGGTTTAACATCTTCTTATTGCTTTTTAAATTTGTACCATGTGCCCCTGGACATTTTGTGACTTGATCGCTGACGTGCTCCAAAGTTAAGAGGAGTTCTGAAATGCAATGCTAATTTATTGCACGATTGTATGTTGGGTTATGAATATATACATCTGCTGGTAGACAGTTTGTTGCCCTCTAAAACAGTGTGAGACAGCAACCATGCACAGCTACAGTATAAATTGACCTGTTAAGTGTATGTCTGCTCTCAGTGCATCACAGCTGAGTCAGTTCTCTCTGTAGTGATGCCCTCTGGCACCGATTCACACCGGCTGCACCGTCATGACTCGACTCAGCAAGTTAAACATATGTAAAAGTGCTGCTTACACAGAAGTGTCACAATGCACTTTAAACAACGCACAAGGGAGAAAATCAAAGAGCGCAATCAAAGAGGTACCGTTTGTGCCGCACACATCAGCTCAGATCCGTTAAATCCTTCACTGACTCGGCCGTTTAATAAAGCGTCTGTGTAATCGCAGGACACCGTGATTCATAATCGCTGCCTCATGCTTGTGTTCATAGAGAAATTGCTCGCTGTTATGTAATGCAGAGCACTGGCAGCGGCGATGTGACACATTACTGTTACAGTTACAGTCAGAGCACATTCGTGTGGATTTCTTTGTGTCCCTGTGCTTTCTGCCGCAGTGTAATCTGCGAGGTGAAGTGAATGAATGGGAAAGCAGCTCGGATGTGGCAGGATTAGCGCTGCACTGTTGGCCTGTGTGATTTGCATTTGACATTGGGCTGACAGGGAGGTGATCCAGGGTCAGCGCACACTGAACAGCTCAACTTACTGTTGGAGGGCGCGGTCGACGGCCGCAAGCAGGATAGAAGGAAGAAATCGCATTAAAACCCACTGCAATTTCCAAATTGTCAGTCTGCACTTTGAGTTTTTTTCACAAGGACAAACAGGGATGTCTTGTACACGAGTTAAAGTCATTACATTCAAAGCCATAAACATAAGCATCTCATTTCCCTATGAGCATTTTTCCACCTGTAGTAAACAAATCAAACCTCACATGCATTCAGTTCAATTGAGTTTGCTTTGAGATTGATTAATTTTGGAGAAACCAGGATGTAGATGAAGTTTCTGAGCTGCAGTGAACTCGTCAGATGTTTCATCATTGTCCTGCAGCTCCAGTACATTCATTGTCTTAATACACAGTATTTGTACAGTGACAGTATCATGTTGCCAGTAACCTTTTGATGATTCAAAAAAAGGTCGGCAATGAGTTAGAAATAGTTTGACATTTTGAGAAATACACTTATGGGCTTTCTTGCAGAGTTAGATGAGAAGATCGATACCACTCTTATAGCTATAAAAATATCCATAAATATGAAGTTACAGTCAGCAGCTGGTTGGTTTAGCTCAACATATAGACTGGAAACAGGTGGACACATATCTTAGCTCTGTCCAAAGATAACAGAATCCATCTACCAACACCTCGAAGTTTTACTCTATATCAAATTGACAAAAAGACAAGTTGTGGTCTTATTGGGGCTTGGACTTCATGGAGGATGTTTTTAGGCCTCAGTTTTTAGAGGTAGATTTTTTTTTTAATTGAATTGAATTGCATTTTTAATACTATGCTAAGCTGCTGACTCCAGCTTCATATTTAGCGGACAGACATGAGAGTGCAATCAATCTTCTCACCTAACTTTCAACAAAAAAGTGAATAAGTATATTTCCCAAAATATCAGATTATGACTTTCAGATTTGCAGTATATACTTTCTTTTGAGGTTTGATCAAAAAGCTTTGATGTTGCTCGATGAAGAAAGCGATGAAGTGCAGCATTAAATTATAATCACTTCCGTGGCAGAGGAGAAGTTATAATGGGTTTCTGCTCGTGTGGAAGTCACATCCAGTTTGAGGTTTTTCAGCCCTCGTCAGTGAATTTTTGCTTCGCAGTGGAAATTGAAGAGAGCAAATATAATCAAGCGTAGTCATCTCATTCAGAAATCCTTGTGATTTTGTTTGACGATCAAATAGAGTTTTACAGAGAGACAAACAGAATGTTAGTGAGACATCAATATGTGATGGACGTTATCCAGAGTGTTTGTGGTGACTGTGTGCTGTGCTGTTGTGGGTTCAGCTCCGGGACTCGCCTGCTTCTGACATCCAGTTTCGTCTGGATCACGAGCGAAGGCTGAGAGCGGCGACGGAGGAGCGGGAGCCTGTCGTTCCTCTGCCTCAGGTACAGTAATGCAGTCAGTCACGCCATGTTTGAATATCTTTCTGAACATGAGGAAAAGAGCAGTGGTATCGCACTTCACTTGCTCTGCAGTCTTTCCTGAAGTTTGAACCGAATTTTAATTTAGTGTCAATGGAGAGCAAAGAAAGTTTCAGCTTTAAAATCCATGTGCATTTTGTTTTAGACACAGACTGATGTCACTTCCAACGTGACGACTTCATTCACGTAAACATGATGTTCACAATAGGATTAACATGACATCTACTCTCACAAACTATACTTTTAATCAAAGAAGAAAGATTTAGCATGCATGAGTCTGTGTTTTAAAATATGAGACTTTTATCATTTTTAGCACATAAAAAACATACATCATCATTTTGGGCTGAAAAAATGAGTCAATTAAATCATTTATTTAAAGTGAAAATCCTAAGAATTATCTGGTTCTTGCTTTTCAAATATAAATATTTTCCTGGTTCTCTTAATCCTCTGAAATTAAACTGAATATCTGTGGGTTTTGTTGAGTTGGTCTATTTGAATATCTCAACATTGGCTTTGGGAAACTGCATTTTCTACAGTTTTCTGACATTTTTTTGGATATGATATGATTTTTTAAAATGCTGTCAGATAAATAAAGTCCCTCTCAAACCAATAGACTGTAAAGTCAAATATCCCAAATTATGACTATAAAATGACTCAGATCACTTAGTAACCATTAAAAAGTATTTGGCAGTTTTGAATGAAACCTTTTATTGATCATGTGAATCAGTCTTTCCCCTGATCCCTCCTTCAGCAGGAAGACGAGCGCTTGCATCTGGAGGCCCAGCGTGGAGGTCTGGAGCTGCAGGGACTTCAGAGTCACGAGGTGCCCTGGACTCAGGAGAGAGCCATGCTGCAACAAGAGGTCCGCCTCTTCAGACGCAACACCATCATCTTCTACATGAAGCTCAGGTGGATCCTTATGCACTGGAGGCTCGGCCGCAAGGACGACTCCGGAGAGGGGGCGGTGCACCCGGAGGTGAGTCAGGGGGCTGAGGAGTTTGGATAAAGAACGTGGTGCAGCATTTAATCTACAAACCACTAAATTATATCTGTGGCTCGAAGTGACTCATCCTGAATCACTTTCAGTCCTGTACCACACTGAGGTGTTGAGGTTCTTCCCACCAGGATCCAGGAACCTCTGCAGGACTGATTGATAGTTAATTGGTTGATCGAGCGGCTCCTTTTGTTGCTCAGCTTGTTGGTTCAGCGGTCGATGCTTCACTGTTTCTACTCAGGCTGCTGGCTGATTAACCTCGTAATTTGTGAGATTCATGTTTTGCTGGTTTGGTTTGTCTTTCTGGGAATGCTCACATGACGAGCGTTCATCTCTCTGCACTGCACTTCCCCAGAGATCACAGAGCACCGTCAAGTCTGTTCCCCTGAATTTTCTGTTGATGGAGATTGAGTTCCTGTAATTACTGCTCTTTTCTCAGCTGTGCACAAATCACAGCTTACCCTGTCCATCCAGTTCCTCCTGTTTAGACTAAGCCAAGTGTCATAAATGTAACGTGCATCACTTTGCTATGTTTTGTAATATTGTTCTTTTATCTTGGGTTTGGCACTTTTTATGTAATTCCATATTACATTTCTGTTGATTCTGTCCTGACCCATTAGTCTATTCCTGCAATATCTTGTCGTGAAACCTAATTTGGTCCCTACAGATGGTGCAGCAGCGAGGAGCCCACGTGTACCTTGCTGGATGTTTACCACGCGCCCTTGACTCGACATTGAATCCCAACAGAACATTTTCTCAAGTCGGGTTTATTTTTAAAGCCCTTAATCGCGGTTACAGTTTCAAAGTGCCTCTCAGTTTTATAAACCAGGTGAAGGGAATGGCCCAGTTCCAAGTTCCTCCCTTATGGACTCAAAAGTCTTTGACGCTCATTGGTGATGAGTCTGCAAGACTTCAGGGCCGTCACAAAGTGTGATGGACGTTCTCAAAGACTTTTTGAAAATTTTCCGCGCACTCGTAAGTCTGCAATTCTGCTGACAGTGATTTCACTCTGCTCTCCCTGCAGACTTTTCCCATAATTCCCCTCTGCAGACCTTTACCTCGTGTCTAATATGTGTGGCTTACCAGTATCCAGTTATAAAAAATAGAATCATTTTTGAGTCAAGACTTAACCTGCAGGTTCAATTATTCTAATGAAACACAAACTAAATACATATGTGGCTCTAATTGTCCACAGGTATGAATGTGAATGTGACAGGTGGTTTGTGTGTATTAGCCCTGTGATGGTAAAAGACTGCAGACTCATCCACCAGGGTGCTTCTCTGCTTTCTACCCATTGCATGCTGGGAAAGGCTCAGCGCACGTGAGCCTGAAACAGAATGTGTTGGAACAGAGAAACGAGTGCATGAATTAAAGCACAGGCTTTTCATGTCTGTATCATCTGTTCCAGTTTGAGAAGTTGGAGGGCATCCCAGAGTTGGGAGTGATAATGGAGCAGGCGGAGGGGGAGTCAGATGGAGACAACAGACTGTGTTTACCGCAAACCCCAGGGGACGTCCCCGACCCCGGACCCATCATGCCTCTGCCGTCACCTGACCGACACCTGCAGCATCAAAGACAGGTACTCACGCAAGTCCTTCACTGGTTTTATTATGACAAAGTTAAAAACTGCAACTCCAGTTACGCCATTCTCTACTTTTTTGGGGAATGCATGTTTTTTTTAACAGCAACCCTGATTCCAAAAAAAGTTGGTATGCTGTGTAAAACATGAATAAAATGTATTAATCTCCTTTATACAATCATGTGTTTGACAAAGTGTTGAACCTCTCTCCATCCTCGCTTGTGAACGCCTGAGTCTTTCCAGGATGAACCTTTCATACCCAATCATGATCCTATCACCTGTTACCAATGAACCTGTTTACCTGTGGAATGATCCAAACAGGTGTTTTTGGATCAGTCCACAACTTTCACAGTCTTTTGTTGCTCCTGTCCCAACTTGTTTGAAACATGTTGCTGCCATCAAATTCAGAATAAGCAGATATTTACAAAAATCAATGAAGGTGATGAGGTCAAATATTAAATAGAATGCCTTTGTACTGTTTTTAATTGAGTATATGTCAAAGGATTTGCATCCCAACTTCTTTGACACATAGAAAGTGTATAAAAAGACAAATATATATTAAAATTTAAAAAAATACACTTAATTCATAGTAGCAAGGAAGAATATTATACTATCACATGTATAAATACACACACATAATGAACAATATAACTGTAGAGAAATGAACTAGTTGGAAGTTATATTTTCTCTAGTAAATTGGTCTATTGAGAGTTTGGACATTTATCGTAGCCTTTCATTATTTTTCTCATTCATCTTAATTGTGTTCAAATGAATGTTTGGCAGCCGTTCATTAGAGCTGTTTTGGCACGGTATGCAGATGAGAATTTTGGCCTAGATACTAGTTCGAGGCAGTAATTATTTTGAGTACACCCAGTTTTAGGCTTATTGTTCGAACAGAAACGTGGACTCTCAGTTACATGCAAAGGAGACAAAAGGAGCTGTGTTCAGGCGGCTGAATGTTTCAGAGGAGGACGTTTTACCCAGACATTGCGTGTGTCGAGATCTACTTTCAGCACGTCTGTCGCCCATTTTGCCCCTCTGTAAAAGTAAAGGCAGTATGTAAGCATTTTGGGTGGGATGCATTATTGAGCAGCCCTAAGTGCTCGACTTTGTCTTGTGTTTTGATTTTTCCACAACATCATATAAATGGTTTGTACAGTGATCTGACGTTGCGCCGCTCTCAGAGCAGTTTTCCAGTTTTAACAAGCGAGCCCGGCAGACTATGTTAAGCTTTATGCATGAGGGCAGAAATGCTTTGGTAAGCATTTGCACACGTGGCTACTACAGCAGAGCAGAAGCACAGATGATCAATCCTGCAGCCAGAGTGAGATAATAGTATGTTAGGATGTAAAGAGGTCATTGAAAGTTTTCACTGAAGATTTGGACACGTTTCAGGCAGTTTGGCAGCTCGGTGAAGGAAAAATCCTGATTCAGTCCCTCTGGTGCTGCCAGTGTCCGATACTGTTGAGTTCAGTCTATATAAATACTGTAAATACTGCAGATGAGATGACTTTTCCCAATGTGGTTGTGAACTGAGGAATTCACTATGACAGTTATTAAATTAGCTTGAAATATCTGGAACAACACTTTCAATGGGAAAATTGAATTTATCTGGGATTTTTTTTTGGCTCACTGGTTAGTGATGCAGCCTCACTGCGAGAGGCTCCTGAGTTTGAACCAGACTGGGATCTTTCTGTGTCACATGGTGGGTTTTCCTCCTTGTGCTCTGGTTTCCTCAAACATCAACATCAAAATGCATGTGAATTATTAAAAATACTCACTGCTTCTTGTCAAAGCTCCTGGATTCTGACCGCTGCTCCTAAATAGTTGCAGAGGGTAACATAAGATAAGATATTCCTTTATTAGTCCCACAACAGGGAAATTTCCACATGTTTATTTGAGATTTGATTTGATTTTAATTTGATTTTGAGATGAGATTTTAACTGCTTCTGATGGCATTAGTTTTTGCTTATATGTTTTTTAACTCGGCTGGTGCAGTAGTAGCATGTATTGTTGTTGCCAAAGTCAGAAATTTTCAAATTCTACTTGCTTTAAATTAAATGTATCTAGCGCACCTTTGACCATTAGTGGTGCTAATGAGATATTACCTTGTATTTTGTGCTTAGATATATATTTAGATCCACAACAGCAGAACACTTAGAATAATAAAGTTTATTGTGGTTGTATCTGCTCCCATAAAAAACAGCTCACACAAGTTCCACTTTTTGTCTGGTTCTACTCTGACTGTATTGGAGTGCACTGACCTTTTAGCACCTGAGCTCATATCGTGTTCTCAGCCGTGGTTGGCAGAGCCAGCGGCGCTGTAGTGATACCTCCAGGTGATGTTTTACTCACAGACTCCTTTGTGCTTCACTGCCTCCTGCCAAGACCTGCAGACTCTGTACAGCAGAGGCACCAGAGGCAAACAGCTCTCCACACACCTCTGTGAGCAGACACTTCAGGAATAACACGCCGCTCTCTTCACCGTGACCCAGCCGATGTTGTTGCCCATATAGCCTGAAGCCATCAAAAACCTGAATGTAGATTTTAAATGTGACTCACAAGTGGACTAAAATAAATCAGCATCATAGTTGTCCAACAGGTTTTTGTTGCAGCTTTAAATACTGCTGAGGTTCCTTCACTTAATTTCAATTGATCAGGATTTTTCAGAGCAACCTTGAATGTACACCCATCTGTCTGTACATATGTTAGTTCTTTAATGGTGGGGGTCACGCATGGACGGATGGGAAGTATTTAAAAAAAGAAGACAAGGAGATAGATGGGAAACAGGATGGAGAAGTTCAAGTCAAATTGATTTATAGAGCACTTAGAAAGCAGGTTCGTCGCAGAGTGCTTTAAAGAGAAACAAAGGACACAGATAAAAACATGGCGATAAAGAAAGACCTTGATGAACTCGCCATGTTCACGTGTGTCTGCTGGATTACCCTCTCCTGACTGTGTCTCATTTTTCTTGGTCCCTCTGTGCAGTTCGGGGAGAACCGGCAGGTGCTGCAGGCCCTGCGGACGCTGCTGGAGGAGTTTCGGGAGGAGCTGCAGGAGGAGGAGGTGCGGCGATGCCAACTGCAGCAGTCCTACGCCAATGACAAAGCCGCCTGGGAGGTCAAGTGGGCAGAGATGAAGTGCCAGGTCGCACAGGTACAGATGGCATCTCAGCGCCCGCCTTAAAGGGACAGGACACAATCTGGTATAACGGTGCAGTGCATAAGCAGCAAGGCGACAGTAAACATGTTGCCTTCTCCACGGATGAGATCCCACTTAGGGAAAACCGGTAACAAGTGGAGTATTTTTTTGGCCTGTCATTTCAGCCTCTCCTCTCGGGCCAATCAGTGTCATTTTGAAAGTGCTGCAGTGAAACAAAGTTGTGTTTCAATCCAGATCACAATTTACTAATACATGGACAGAATCCAATTTATAATCTCCCCTCAACAATTCAATTAAAGAAGGGAAGGACCACTTCCAAAGAGACAAAAAAAATGATGCATCACTTGCTTGCGGCTATATAATGAGTATATTCTGTCGTATTCAGACTAATTAATTCAGCACTGTGCCTAATTGTTTGATGTGCCTTCTTACTGAACTCAAAACAGCTGTTGAAGCTCTCTCTTATATTCCTAATGGGAGTGTAAATACTTTGTAGAAACGGATTATCTTCATCTGAGCTGATATGAGTACATGGAAGCTGATACCAGTCATTTTAGTACCGAGGCTGCTAATTGATGATTTCTGTGTCGCTATCAAAAAATATTTAAATTTGCAATTACACTAAAGGCTTCCAAGATTACAGCTGTTCATAGTTTCTCCCCAACTGATCTTATGAAACAGCATTTACATTGTGGGAAACTAAATCACTGACACCCAGGAAAATAATCTCTCTGAAGAGTTTCTGGGAGTTCAGACCAAAATCAGCACACTATTAAAAACCACAAGGGGCTGAGATGATGAAATACAGCCTAGAAAGGCCAATGTGAGTAACTGATGCCAAAAAGCAAAGCAGTTTATAATATTATGAGACAGGATTTTACAACCCTGCAAACTTATCGTGGTGATAATTGTTTGAATTAAATGTCCAATGTGAGGTAAAGAGTTGAATAACTCTGTTGACGTTACAAGATAATCTGACTGCAGAAAAATTAGTCTAAGTTAAAAGTTGGTGTAATTGCATGTGTTGCTTTCAGCCCATTTGTGTCTGTGTTCTCAGGTCAGATTAGTGGATGGACACGAGTGTTGGCATTGTGCATTATCATCCCTCTGGGGGGCAAGTTTTCAAACTGTACACATCGTGCCTTTAGATTTAAATGTCATTACAGGTATAAGCTGTTTCTATGTAGTTATGGTCAGGACCAACGTTATTATACTGGCAGTGGAGATCATGACTAGATGGCATCTGTTGTATCCTGACATCTACTACCAAGCACAGGGGTGTCCAAACTTTTCCCCTTGGAGGACCAAAACTGAAACTGGAACCACGGGCCCAAAGCAAACATCTGCTGCATCCTATTGTTAAGATGCAAAATATTACAAGGATCAGTCTGTCAGTCTGCCGCCATGCTCAGAATATGTAAAATTAGTTAACTAATTAATTCATTATTAGGGATCCGACATATTTAAGGAGCATTTTTAAACTCACAAACAATTAAACCACATCAATAGTGATTTATAGTTTTTTATAATTTTTTTTTTTTTTTTTTCACAAGAATCATGTGGCAGTCCAAATCAAATCCTTATTTAACTTTGGGCAGCCCTGACCCAGCACATGCTGTTCAGGTTGCAATTTCATGGCAGACGAGAAGATCAAATTTGCGGTGACAGGAAGTGGATTTGCAGGAGAGACGCACTGGTGTGGCACAGACGGATATTGAATCCATGTTGCTTTGTGGCGCAGGTGCGGTCGGAGCCTCATTGTCTGCTGCGTCTGATCTAAACTCCAGATTTTATTCCCCTTTGACAGGCAGAGCACGATCAGGACAGGTAGCCAACAACAGAACTCACAATCGATGTGAGGATATTGAACATGTTGATTCTCGACCCCTCGTGTTGGAGACAAAATTTGAAACCAGAGATCAGCGTTCTCTTCTCAGCTTTATCTGATGAGCCAGCTTTGGGAACCAATTAAGGACTTTGAGTTATAGGAGGATCTGTTTAACTCCCTCGCTGTTAATCTTTACAGCCAGTGCCTGGTTCGTATCCTTCCACGGAGCAGAGGTCGCTGAGGGCCTCGACCAGAACTAATTTGCTTAGTTTCCTCTGATAACACCGTGTTAAATTCTCTTCTTGCTCCACTGTGCCTGGTTCTGATTAAGACTTCAGAAATATGCCCCCGAACTGCTGTTTTTTTTTTTTTTAACTCGTGATTATTACTCAGCCCAGTAGAGCAGAGCAGAACTGGAAACTACCCTCACCTGTGTATTTATGTGTGGATATAAGAAGTGATTTATTTTTGAGAGCAGATATTAACGTCGTTCCTCGGGCTGGCTCGTGTTTCATACTCAGGTTTGGTCACTGGCACCGTGTGAAGCCTCCTAAATAACTGTCTATATTTATAATGTCTTACATCTCGGCTCTTAGCATTAAGTCAGCAGCTATTAATGTACATGTGTAATCAGTTTTAAAACCCAATATAAAGTCTACAAGAGGACCGTTTGTGAATGGGAGTTATGTAAGCTGATGTTTAAAGACAGCCTTGACTCGCTCTTCACACAGCTCCAGTGCCACAGACTCTGGTTGGTACCATTATGTTTTGCGGGATCAAAGCCCGTCTGAAGATTACAAAGCTCTGTTCTGCCCGGAAAAGAGATGCTTCCAGAGCGAAGCTTCACTCTGTCGCTCCGCAGCTTTGAAGATTTCTGCAGTACATCTGAATCCTGGGCTCGTGTCCCTCCACCGGCGAGTGGTTTGAATTCTAAGTTTGGGAGGGCAGCTCTCACTCGAGTCTGAACCGTGTGTCCTTGTCGGTTACAAAACAAATACTGGTACTTGATTATCTCTTCGTGTTTCTTTGTACAAAGGAGAAATTTAGACCAAAAACAGTCGTGTGTTAAGACGGCACAGAGGTTTGGGTCGTTGGAGCTGTGTTGACAAGTGGTGGAGTGTAACTTTGAGGTGGACTTGTACTTTACGCTCTGTACTCTATTTTACTTTTAACTTTATATTTCTACTCTACAACACCTCAGTGACAAATATTAAATACTTTTTACTCTGACAGCTTTAGTTACTAGTTACTTTTCCGATTACAATTTGCTGTTCTCTTCCTGTCCAGCGGAATTTGGTGATTCTGAAAAAACCTTTTCTGATAAAACTGATGGATGACGTTTTCCTTAATGGTTTGACAAAATTCTCCTACTTCATAAGCTCCATAAACTATTGAAACCCTCTTGGATTAGCTGGAAAATTTTTTTTCTGGTTCTCACAGGACAGCGACAATACAAATGTGATGATCTATAAAATATGATGCTTTGCCGTAGATTAAACTACCCAACAGTTTATAAAGTGGTTAAAATGAACTCAAATTTAAGCATCTACAGCAATAAAGATGCAACATACATGTTAATAAAGCAATAATAATGATCCAGAAACATCAGGTATAACGTGCATCTCAACACTTTAAACTCATTGTGGGTGTGGGGCAACAAAAGAGGATCCAAACAAGTTTGGTAGAGGCTCATTTTATCGTCTTCAAAATGTATTGTGGGCAACCTGTTTATTGTCTTTTTTTCTTTCTTTTTGACCTTTTTTCTGCATCAAATTAAAGCAGAGGTTCATCAAAAAAAAACTAACTTACCTCCAGAGAGTTTTGGTTTTATTTGACCAGGTCTTGAGAATTATGCTTCCACACAAGCAGCAGAGGTGAATGGAAATTTGAATGGAAATTCAACAGCAGCACATCTAACATCTAACTAGTGTCCTTGTTACTGTGTATAATCCACAAACTTAACTGCAAAGTTTTCATTGTTTCTTCAGTCAGAAGCTCCAATAAAAAGTGCTAATAATTAAGTGGAATCTTTTTCACACATTCACTGCTTTTCTCTCAGTCTCTCATTATTTCTGTGTTTAGATCCTGTACAGAATAATAATGATTTAATAACAACGAATTAACCCGACATCACTGTGTCTCTGCTCTTTGACCAGTTGGAGGACGAGGCACAAGGCAAAGTGCGTGGTGAAGCTCAGGGAGGTGAAGGGGAACCGGCCAGAGACCCCGAGTGGGCCTTGAATCAGGTGTGCGAGGAGCATCGGCGTCTGCTGGCAGAGAGCCACAGCACCTCCCTGGACCTCCGCTGGAAGCTGCAGCACGGGGAGAAGAGGTGGGGCCGCGAGAGGGCCGAGCTGCTGGAGCGCTTCGACCGGGAGCGGCAGGAGTGGGACGGCAGCATGAGGGAGCTCCACCGCAAGATGGAGAGGGTGAGAGAAGGGAGAGAGACAGAGGTCAAGTCAAGTTAAAGTCAAGTCAGGCTCATACATTAAGTCTTTTAATTAGTCAATCAGTGGAAAATTAGATGACATAACAGCCCCACCACAGGGTCCGTTTAGTAGCTGTTCTGGAGCTTTCAATCATATCACACATCTCAGTTTCCAAGATCAAGAGAGAACTTTTAATTTCAAGCTTTAAGCCAACATTGTCAAGTCCCTAAAATGCTCATTGTTGATAATCGTTTGCTGTTTAGTTTCCACTTTCTCAAATGTGGATATTTGCTTAGCGCTCAAATAATGATTATTTTTATTACCAATAATGTTTAGTCTATAAAATGTCAGGAGATAGTGAGGATTATGAATGTCACAATTTCTCAGAGCCCAGAGTGACGTCTGATTAACAGTCTGAAACCTAAAGACGATTTTTAATAGATTTTTTCATTACTTTGAACTATTTTCACATTTTATTGACAAGCAAATAATGGAAAACTATGAAAGAATAGTGGATTATAAAAGTAAAAGTTGCAGTATAAAGAACACTTTGAACTGAACTGCTTCTTCACAGACTTTACAGATCTAACTAGAACAACACTCCACAACTTAAAGATTTGAAGCCTTTCCTTGTTAAGAAATGTATGTGTGTCTTTGCGTTCGAGCAAATATGAGAAACGGTGACAAAGCACCCAAGGCAATTATCTTCTCTGTTGTTTGGTACTTGAGAAGAGTCAAAGCTAGATGCAAAAAAAATACAGAGGATTTTTGAATAATTGATGTCCTGTGTGAGATTTAATTAGTCGAACTGCGGCGTCTCACCTCGCTTTGTGTGTGATGTTCAGGGCAGGAGGCAGGAACAAGCCCTCGTTAATATGAGATGAGCGTGAGAGTATTAACATCTAAAGCAGAGGCTGGAATAATAACAACAGGAACACACACTGAATATAGCTTTTACCAACTTATAAAAAAAACTGCTGATGCTCCTCTGAATAGAGACACGGAGCAGGAAGCAGAGATGCATTATTCAGCGATGTTGCAGCAAACTATAAAGCACAGGTCACCGACTGAACTGCTCAGACAGCAGAGTGAAAACGAATGAGTGATGTGGCTCTTCTCCTTTAACCTCCAGCCTGAAGCGAGCACTTAACCCTGAATGTTGCAGGTGGACTGTTCAGTGGCAAAGAAAACAAAGTATGTGACGAAAACCTGCCCTGCAAAACTGAAAATTACTGTAAATGTAAAGGACCATACGAGGGGATAGTTCTTCATTGCAGATATATCGACTAGCAACAAGAAATGTCAGCACAGAAATGCCAAAGATGATCTTATTAGTCATTTGTATTTAATGGGATAAAATTTGCAAAACTCTCATCTGGTTCTTTAAAAAAAAAAAGACCAGTAAACTTACTCTAATTCCCCAAAAAACGATGATGCAAGATTTAAAAGAACATTTTACCATTTTTACAAAATGATTGATACCACCAAGTCTTCAAATTATAGATAAATTTGACCAATATTTAACTATCAAATAATAGTAGTAATAATAGTAGCACATTTAGTTTTTGAGTTCTGACTATATCCCAACATGCACGGTCAGAGGAATAAGTGTTAAATATCAGCAGCAAGTGTTTAAAATCTTTGTTTTTCCTTGGAGGGTTAAGGAAGAAGATTGTTCTCAAGATTCCTCAAGATGATATTAAAATTGGACTGATGGGTTTAGTAGTCATGGTTTTGTCTTTTGGCCTCTACTTATAACACGCTCGTCTTTAAATACCATCAGACTGATCACCTACTTATATGTCTTTCTTAATGCAGATGCAGAGAGAGCTGAACAGCCGGCGAGGCGAGAGCTTCGACGTCAAAGATGGCGGCTCGGGCCACAGAGGCGTGTTCTCCCCTCAGGACAGTCCCTGCAGCGCCCCCCGGTCGCCCCGCTCCCCACGCTCCCCCTGTACCTCCACCCCCGTCCCCGTGCCCCCCATGCGCTCCCACTCTGATTCTGAAGCCATGCTGGAGGAGCAGGGGGCGGCGATGAGGCTGAAAGGCCCGGCGGAGAACCTGTTCCTGGACGCGCTGTCTCTGGACCCCCTCAGTGGCCTGGAGGTGCCTCCACCCTCCAGACTGGAGAGCGAGAAGAGGTTCCCCCGCATGAAGGAGGTAACACAAGCATCAGTCAAGTCAAGATGTAGTGCTTTAACACAGCAGACCAGTTTGTAGTGAGGCGCTTTACAAATACATTTGTTGCACAATAGTGAGAAAGGAGGCAGAGCTTTGAACAGCTACATGAACATTTGTGTGATGTTCATAAGAGCAGGTTTTAAACTAGAGCTGAAATGATTGATCAAAAAATCATTGATCGTTCATCACTTTGGTCCAGACGGAAATATCTCATCAACCCTTAGATGGATTTCCATAAAAGTTTTGTACAGATATTCATGATCCACAGAGGATGAATCCCATTATCTTGAAGAAAAAAATGCAAAACCAACTTTGAAGAACTTGATGTTTTTCTTTGTCAGAATGAAAGAAAACTTGATTAGTCATGAAAATAATCGGCTGATTAGCTGATAAGTAATGACACTTTCATTAGTTGCAGTCATTGTTCAAACCACTCAATAACATGATAGAACAAAAAAATAAAAGACACAAAGGCTAATTAATAAAAACGTCTTGTCTTTTTAATCCTAAACTGACTCGACAAAACTGTGTTTGAAGTTGGTAGGAAACTGAACTCACTGTCAAGGACAGTAAAAATAAAATGTTCATAAAAAGTGTTTGTGATAAAAACCAAGTATTATGTGTTTAGGTGGAAGACTTGTCTTAGCAGAAATGATTCTAAATATTCTACTTTACAACAAACCCTTTGGAACAGACCTCTTAGTCTGTGTTTTCATTTCAGCAGAGAGAAGTGTCTTCATTACTAATTGTGTATGTATCGTACAGTATAAGTGGTTAATTTCCTCTCATTTGATTTTCATTATATTTTATTGCATCTGCCTTATGAAAATAAAATGAAGTAACTTTGAGTCTTGAGGTTTAATCCAAAAACATTTATTAGAAGCGATTATCAAATAACACTTTAAAGAGGTATATTAAAATTATATTACAGTCCGAGGCAAATGAAAAACTGTCTCTTTAAACTAATTTTTCAGTGTCTGTTTGCTATAAACATCCAAAACAAAATGTGTATTTAGCATTCTGGATGTAAATGTCTTACCTCTTTAAACTGCTGTGCTAAAATGAGAAGCAGAGCCAAAGAAGCATGATAATATGTCAGAACATACTGCTACCATTTTGTACTACTGTCTGGTTTGATCTGTACTGTCTACAAATCATCTTACACTGAACCCATGAAATCTAAGAATCTAAGAACCACATGAAAATTCATTGTTGTCTCATTACATGTGTTGTGTTTCAGGCTCTAAATGAGATTTCGGAGAGAGAAGGTGGTCCTGAATACCCAGAGGACGAGATGAGCGGCGGGAGCCTGCTCAGGTAACCTCACAACAAACCTGACTTCAGAGAGTTTGAAATTATTCTTTAAAAGCTGATGCATTTTCATAGATGTCAACAGTGAATTCATCAGCAAAGACCTGGTCTGACTAGCCGCAGATTATTCAGCCTCCTGCTGCATTTTTCGTTGCTCATACATACACATCGATCCCTCTGGAGATCGGCTGTTGATTCTATTAACCGTTACTGGAAGTGACAGCGAGTTTCCCTCTGGTGACTTTTCTTTGAAAGTTTCTCTTACAGTGAGGACGTTATCCCGTTCACTGTGTTGTTAAATAATTCAGACAGTTTTAAATCATTGAAAGGCATTAAGTTGTTTTTCAAAAAACAGACACACATACTTAGGATTTATTTTTTTTCTGCAACAGGAATATAAAGGAGATGAGCTTGACTGGTTTGTTTGTTTTCAGTGTCCCAGCTGAGGTAAATGTTAATGAACTCTGTGTGTCTGTGTGTGTGCAGAGCAAAGTCAGTGTGCTCCATGAGCGACTTCCAGCGGTTAATGGACAGCTCGCCGTTCCTCCCTGACAAGACTCGCCACGGTGATCAGGGCCAAGACGACGTCACCCCGCCTCTGTCCCCGGACGACCTCAAGTACATTGAGGAGTTCAACAATAAGGGCTGGGACTTCCCGTCATCCACCTCTGGCCCGGGTCCAGCCCGGGAAGTGTGGACAGACAAACCCCCCGAGGCCCGGGGAGGGGAGCCCGTTCTCGATCCATTCCAGCCAGCCTCCTGGTTCCTCACCACCAGCGCCACCCTGACCACCAGCACCCTGAGCAGCCCTGAGCACTGCCACAAGTCCCCGCTGAGGGGCAACGGAGCAGGGGCAGCAGGGGTGGGAGTGGAGCACTGTGGAGTTCACATCCTCCACAGCCCCACCAGACCTGGGGCAGCTGAGCGCCCTACTGCCCAAGACCCGGACTTCCTGTACGCCAAAGGGACCAAAGCCAGGGGCGGAGGAGAGGCTGGGGTGGGAGCCGGCGGCCCAGATGAGGTGTTCAGCAGTGGGAGGTGGGCGTGTGGGCTTCTGGAGGGTGGGGGATTGAGGACTTCTCCTAACCAGTCTCCTATCTGCCCCACGGTGGGCTACACCTCCTCTCTGGAGCTTCAGCTCTCCAGAAACATGAGCGACGACATGAAGGAGGTGGCCATCTCTGTGAGGAACGCCATCCGCTCTCCGCCGGGGCCCGTCGTGCGAGACACTGCCTGCCAGACCAACGGATTCACCACGCGAGGCACTCAGACCACCCAGACCATCAGTGTGGGGCTACAGACGGACCTGCTGAGGAACCTGACCAGCAGCCCCCACCGCTGCCTCACCCCGAAAGGTGGCGGCACGCCTATATCTTCCCCGTCACGCAGCATGAGGAAGGTTCAGTACTCTCCTGTCGTCCAGAGCAAGTTCGAGCGACCGTGCTGCTCGCCAAAGTACGGCTCGCCCAAGCTTCAACGCAAGCTGTCCACGTCCAACAAGGCTGATCTGCCCAACACCAGCCGCGCTCCCACCCCCACCACACCTCAGAAGGGCAACAACGAGTCGGCGTGGGCCCGCTCCACCACCACTCGCGACAGCCCCGTCCACACCACCATCAACGACGGCCTCTCCAGCCTCTTCAACATCATCGACCACACCCCAGTGGCCTACGACTCCATGCAGAAGTTCAACAAGTCCCCCAGCCGCTCTCGCCCCACCCCTCCCTCCACCACCGAGCCCAGCCCTGCTCAAGGGGCTCTCGCCACGGACCCCAGACAGGCGCAGGAGTGCCTGCGGACTGCTCGCGGGCGCTCGCCCAGCCCCGTGCAGCTGATAGTGGAGACGCAGGGGGACAAAAACCCAGAGGTGGTGAGCATACGGCAGGACCTGTCGGCCCCGCCGGGCTACACGCTGGCTGAAAACACAGCCCGCATCCTTAATAAGAAGCTGCAGGAGCAGAGCTTTAGAGAGGAGAGGAGGCTGCAGGCTGGAGGACAGAGTGGCCACAGCAGAGACAGCAGCAGACAGGCCGACTCAGACAGAGGACAGTCTGGATGTATGGAGGTAAATATACAGACGCACTGGATTCATCGCTTCATCATTCATTTGATCTGGGGCCCATGTTTTATGACGCAAAGATATTTATGACTTTGCCCCGGATTTCCCTTGTAATGGTTGAAGACAAACTTTAAAGCATCTGTGGTTTATCAGAGAAAAAGCTAATCAACTAATAATGTCACTAAAATGTTAATGCTTCTTTCTCAGATCGAAAGCACTGACTGATGCAATGGTAATGTCAAAATATTTGACCCTCTTTAATAATACTGAGCTTTTCTTCGCTGCTGTATGTAGACACTCTTTAAGGTTTCTTCTTCTTCTGTACTTTCTTCTTCACTGTAGTGACATTCTTGTAGTGTGGCTTTTACTTCTTTGCTTGAACTCTCACTGATGCCCGACCGAAACCTCATTTATGTGTCAAAGAACTGGAGGAGTGAAATTAATGATCTCACAGTAATGATCTAAGCAGGATCATACTTACAAAGCTACAGAATTTATCATTATCGGCACCCTCCAATTAAACGTTCAACCAAAATTTTAAATGCTTCCAGTTTTTGAAGCAATTGGATTTTTCCTTATGCCAAAATAAACCAAGAGAAGCGCTAATTTTCCTCCATGAAATCAGCGCTGTGACACGTCGGTCGGGCCCTTGTCACCACCCATTCAGCTGACCTGTGGGAAAAATAAACAACAGACAGAAAACCATCTTTCTGGTCATGTTTAAATGATGAAACAGAAAGAAAAATGCATTCAGTTTACTGTGTGTGCTCTTATTCGGCTCTCCACAGACAGATTAAAAGTTCAAAAAAGTAGGTTGTCCAGTATTAAAGCTGCACATTAAAACAATGTACCAGCCACACACTGTATATGTGAAGCCATAACATGAGCAGTAAGCAGCATAATCCCACATATGGTGATTAATATGTCCACTAACATCAAGGTTTCACCAGCTGCTGGTCCCTGATCTGCACAACAGACAGAGTAAGATTAGAGCCTGATATGTGATTTAATGGATGTGTTTTCCTGCAGTCATTCACTAAATGACTTCTGTGGATGATGGTCACAGCTCGAACACAGCAAAATAATGGATTAATCAAGCAATGTGTCAATATTGTAATACAAACCTGAATATGGATCATATGTCTCTGTTTTTGGCGTGTGCTTCAAATGGATGCACACAGAGAAGTTGGGCAAAAGGAAAACATAACACAACAACATTCCCATTCAAATTTTCACAAGTAAACCTGATTGAAACGTCCGTGTGGGGATACATGGTGCATGTGATTTAATAATAGGGACTATGTGCATCGTGAAACAGTGAAACACTGGAAAAGTACAAAAACTTTTTCTAATTGTCTATTTTTTAAACTAATCCAGTGACTGCAGTTATTGATTAGTTTCAATTAATTGTTCAGTAGTTCAGTCTTTAAAAGATCACGATCTTGTAAAACTCAAATTGCTTCTTGTCTAATCAGGCAAACATTCAAAGATTAAAAGTTATCAAATAAAACAGAGACAAAAAGCAAATTCTCCCCATTCAAACATTTCCAGTTTCTACTGGATATGTTTTGTGATTCAGCAAATTATCTGAGAAACTGTCAGATAAAATAACCAGAATTTGATTTTTGCTTTTAGCCAACTGGTGAATTACGGCTGCAACAATTCAATTAATTGTCTAAGAAACAGTGAAAAACTGGTCATAAAAAAGCCCAAGACATCTTCACATTGACCAACAAAACAGCACATTTTTCTGTCCATCAGCTGATTGATACATTGACCAAATATTTCATTAGTGACTGAAACACCTGTAAAATCCAGATACTTCTTCACTTTGAGGGAATAAAAACCCTAAAATCCAATATTACCATGAATCAGTCCTTTATCATCTTGCGTCATACTCTGATTTATTTTCAGCCGTTCATATTGAATATTTGGTCCAACCCTCTCCGAGCGTTGTGTTTTTTCCAGGTCTGCGGTGAATGGGTGTGTGTTTACTGCTGTCTGTGGTCTGCCAGCTGAAATCAGCCAGTTCATTTCTCCTGGTCAACCTCTTTGATATGCCAGACTTATTTTCCTCTTTGCCCGATTTTACCGATTAACATTTCCCGCTCTATCTTCCCTCCTCCTCCCCCCTCTCTCCTCCCCTCTGGGCTTTATCTCTCCCTCCTCCTCCCTGTCGGCTGTGCTCTGATCCAGAACCACACTGTCATACTAACAACTCCTTGGGGACTCTAACTCTGCTTGTCTCCGTGATGTAAGTTCCTCTTCCTCCTCCTCTTCCTCTACGACCTTTGGCAGCTGGTTCGCCAGCCACACGGACCTCTCACCTCACGCCCTGCAGACCTCCCCCCCCTCCTCACCCTCTTCATTAATGCATGCTTCACAGGACAGCAGAGTGTGTGAAGCCGTCGGAGTGGTGTCGAAAGTTGTGCGACGGCCATCCATCTGTTTCTTCGTGTTAATGCACGCATGCTCAGTTTCTTTGGTACAGATCATCTGTTTTTTTAAAGGACCATAATGGTGTTTTTGCATGTTTTAGTCCATTAACCATAAATCACATCTACTGTTTTCCAGTATCATACCATACGTTTATAGATTATCAGATATAAATTAAATATTCCGCCAGCACGATATGAAAATCAACTTTAGGACACGAGCATGAGACAGGTAATTAATCACAGTGAACATTTATGAAGTGATATTTGTGTCTGCTCAGGGCAGCAACTGAGAGCAACACGTGAGAATGGCAAAAATCAATTTAAATGATTCCAATTAAACAGGTGAGTCAGTGTTAACCGAGCCCAGAGAGTCACACACAATTTTAAAAATCAAATGTGAGGTAACATTAACATTAGCTCCAGTATTGTCAAATGCTGACTTAGGCCACTTGCTTAGATTAGGTAAGATAATACTCAAGGTAAATAAATTGCTATGGATTTATAGTTGATCAGAGAAGATGGCTAACATTGACATAAGCCAGCTAGTGTTACCTGAGCTGACGTGTTTCTTGTAATCAAAACTGATGTGAGATTTTCCCATGAGCACCTAAAATCACAGAAAGATTTTATATTTCCTGCTCTCTGCACGAGACTCGTGCGTTATGGCAACATGACTTTGACAAGAAATGGAAACTGTAACAGAGCATGTATCTGAAAGAGGTTTCAAGTTTCAGCAAGTTGATTGTCATATCATACAGAAAAGAAATGAAACCAGTTTGGCGGTAATATAAAATATACATGATTTGCCATTCTTGTAATGGATCCTGCAAAACAGCCGGTATGGTCCTTTAAAACAAACTCACAAACTCAGTTGATGTGGCTCAAAGAGTCATCAGATTGTGTCTTGCTTACTTGGTGAAAAACAGTAAACATGACTCAAAAAAAAGGTCGACTCTTTTGGAGGTTTCACACGTTCCTCAGCGCAGGTGGTTGACTGTCTTTTGGGACTTTTTAATCTGGATTATTCTAACACTGTGTTTCTACCAGGTCCTCTTTGTGTCACCATGTGTGCGACTGGATGGACTGTGATGTTTTTCTTGTGATGTTTTACTTTTTCACCCTTTTTCGTCCACACAGTGTTTTCTTTCCTCTTCCCTCTCTTCCAGTTCCCCTTAGCCATTCGCTCTCACACTAACAAGTCCTCCAAAGACTAACTGAAGAAGACAGCTGCTAACACTCATCACTTCCTGTGCTCTGTTACCTGTCGGGGTTGTGTTTGATGCCTGGTGGATATTAACTGGTAACTCATTTTGCATGCTTAAAGGAAAAATCCACCGTCAGATGCTCTCACACTGTGCATTTTTATGATGAGGGTGAAATTTAGTCTTCTGGTGCTCCCACTTTTCCTCAACCTCCCCAAACTACTTGTAATTCACTTAGTGATTTCCTACATTACACAAACAGTTTTCAGAAACAAAATATGCAGAAAAAAAATGTCTCAAAGTTTTGTGTGGAGCGAAGAGTTTCTCTGGACTGTTTCTCTCCTTGTTTAAGTGCTTGGAAGCAGTTTTGAGAGCCTGAATGTCGCAGTAATTTGTTAAAGCTGAAGTCAAACTTGGAAGACAAACAATATGACAACATGGATATTGTGACAAGGATCATGTCAATTTGGTCATTTCAAAGATTTTGTTGTGATGCCACTGAACTCTTGCAACTCACTCATTTGTAACAGTCAATGCAGGAGACAAAAAGTACATCCATTAGCCCGCAAATGGATGGAATAGAATAAAATATCTTCCTTAAGAGTTTATTTTAAGGAAGATTTTATTATTGTTAATAAAATCAGTACAAAAGTTGACAGCAGTTATAAGCTCTTCTGTCATTGTTGGAGATTTGTACGAGTCTGAGGACGCACACAACCAAAGCTCTGAGAGGACGCAGGTCGCTGTGATGTGCATCGAAATGTGAAGTTAAAAGCAAATGTGTTAGTTCTGTTCGTGAAGACGTGGCCATTTCAGCCATATTGGCGCCAGTTGATGCAAAATGGTTCTTGGTCAACAGAAAAAAAAAAGACACTGTACACTTTCATCTGTGGCCAAAAATAGCGTAACACAATTCTGATGTTGATCCTGATGTTTTAGAAATCAATGTTTCAACAGTGTTTTTAAAGGTGGATTTCTCCTTTAAGGTTGAAGCTGCTGAGAAGTCAGGGTCGATGTGAAGTTGTTTACGTCGCTGTCTTCAGTGGCCGCTCCTGTACACTGACTTCCTGTACACATCACTGGTGCATGATCTGTGGCGTCGTGTGATCTGATGTATTAGCATCACATAGGGAATCTTGTATTAGCCAACGAGCTGCCCATTAAACAAGCACTTGTCTGTGTTTCCGGTGTGTCCACAATCCATCACTTGTTAAACAAATTATATATTGAGGGAGACGCCGCCCGTCCGTCTCTGTGACTTGTTTTCCTGCCTGTTCAGCAGGTTGTGTAACACAGCACTCTCTGCTGGAGCCATCTTTTCATCCATCCCACTTTTTTTTTTTTTTCTTTCCTTCAGTTCATCCTCTCTCACGCCACCGCAGCCTCGATGCTGTGTATTTTTAGCAGAACTAGATTGTTGCTTTGCGGGCTCGATGTCCCGCCATCCTTCAGCCGAAATCTAACGCCTGGAGATGAGCTATTTATAAACCAGGACAGTGGTGTGATGTCCCGGTGTGATCAGTCACCCAATCACACTCTGACATCCTTCTGAGGGGGAAAGAAACTCACCCACAGATGCCTCTCTCTCTCTCTCTCTCTCTCTCTCTCTCTCTCTCTCTCTCTCTCTCTCTTTCTCTTATCGTCCTCTTTTCCTCACTTTTTCTTTTCCATCCAGGGAACAGATGCATAAAAGTAATTTCAACACCATTAATCTGACAGAATTCTGCAAACACAGGCTCGAACCAGATTTTTAAAACCTCTGTGTTTGCATTATTCTGCGTTACACAACAGCCATTATGACATTACGCCTACGCACATTCTATATAAATGGATGTGAACACACAACATCCATGTTTGGACATAAACTGGGGCAGTTTTGTCCTTCACCTGACTCCAGCAGCGTCCTCTAACAGCGCTGAAGCAGCTCGCATGTCCTTACATCCAGGAAAGTGTTGATTCGACTCTGTGGTCATTTTTGAGGCTGCACTTTTATTCCAGTGGATTTTATTGTGAAAAGGCTGCTTCCTTCACATTTCACTAACGCTGCATATCATGTTGAATGGATGATAGAGATGGGAAACATTCACGTTCACACAACTTTTTCACATCGTCGCACGACTCAAGGTGGTTGCATGACTGCAGAGTTGATTGTGTGAGGGTTAAAAAAACATGTCCATTAAAATGTGGGTTTAATTAGTTTGAATGAGGGACTCGAGGCGTCCATGTTTATTTGGTTTCCAGACACTTCTGCATTATTAAGCACCAAGCCGGATATATATCGGCGCTTTCTGAAAAGTCTGAGTAATTCGGCTTAATGAAGTGAAATAAACTATATGAAATGAACGCGGCTTGATCCTTGTTCCCCTTCGTTATTCTTGTGTTTTGTCATTTATTTTACTCTGGTTTTGCCAGTTAATCAGTTACACAGATAACAGAACACAAGCTTCTTTAATTTGTGTGGTTTTATTTCACAAGGATGTGATCTCTTATAAAGGAGTTCTTTAAATGATCTTTCTGTTGTTCTGCCTTCGGAGCAGATCAGTGATAGTGAAAGCAGGTGTGTATCATTAGATCCTCCAATCAGCGAGTGACTGAGCAGCGTCCAGGTGTGGAGGGACGGGTGAATCTAAATGATGTTCCATTGAAGTTGGGGGACGCTTGTGTCGGTGTCACCAGGCGAATCCTAAATGACTGTTTTGTTTGTGTATTATTTGCACGCCTGCACCTGTTTAGCCGACCCCATGCTTACCTGAGCAGATGGTAAGTTCCAGTTAGGTGAGGCTGAGAAATGAAAATGTCAGATGCTGCGAGGCTGTGGACTTGCTTTTATTTCAGCCTTGAGTTGGTTTTTGTTGAGCTTCCTGAGGTTTGCATTTGTTTCATCCACAGTTGTTGCATTGCTCACTGTCCCTTCATATGGGCTCTGCATCTGTTTAAAACTGTCTCTAATCTTCTGTCCCTCTTTCACACATGAGAGAAACAGAACATTAGAAATTTGTCTGAGCGTCGTGCTGCCTTAGAAGTTACCTTAAGTGTTGGGTTGAAAATCAAAAGATGTAACTGTAAAAATGATAAAACTGGTGTAAATTTGTTTGAAAAATTTAAGTTTTTTAGATGTCTAGGGTCCATATTTAATTCTCCTTTGTGTTCTATTAAAACAATAGTCAAATATGAAACCTAGATATCCAAAAAACGAATCAACCAGTCACAATAACCTGGTTGATCTATGGTTGATTATTGGAAACAGCAGTTGACAAAACATTTTCAACTCAACATCCACTTACTTGATTGTTTTGGAGCTTTCAGCCATATGACGCAGTCCTCATCAGGATCTACTGGAGGATTCGATTGTGCAGGTGTCTCCATGAGTTTAAAATGATCCTTGTAGAAAGACAAGAAAACGACCTTCCCGCTTTGACATTATCCTTCTTTTCATTTTTTCTTTAAAGTAGAAGATCATTTTTTTTGTAAACATACTTTATACATCTCCCCCCTGCTCATTCTTCTCTCACTTTCTTTCATTTATGTTTTTCAATTTAAATCTGCTCACTTCCTGTTTCTTTTTGGCGCCAACCAGCCTCAGACGCCTCCTTGCTCCCTCCCCCCTTCTCTGACAGCTCCTTGTCATTGGCAGGACCTGCCTCGCTCTCCAGTGGCTCCACCCCTGGACTCCTGCTTCCTGAGACCGGCCCGCCCGGCCAACCGCCGACCCCCCTCGCGCTGGGCCGCCCGCTCCCCCTCCTCCTCCCCCAAGTGGAGCGAGGGCTCGAAGAGGAGGTTCACCTTCCCGCCGCCGGGACACCGGAAGACCATCCTGGAGGGTGAGGACTCAGCGTGAGGCCGTCCTCTACCTCCTCTCACCCTCCTCCACCTCAGCCTAAACGACCCAGTACCTCAGAAACCCCCAGCCCCCGAATCTAGAGACTCCCAAGAGCCGGAGCCTGAAGGGGGGGTCGCAATCCACCCAGTAGCACCAGCTGACCATCGAGGAACCAGAACTTCTCTTTCGAAGAACCTGGAATGTACTGTAATATCATCAAGGACATAAAACTACATTTCCATAAGAGGTGCCTGCACACACTTGAGTTACTCATCACCCCACATGTGTGTATATATGTATTTAATACATATATGTATATTTTAGTCACAATTCTGAACCTTTTTTCAGGTGAAAACTGTCGGTCAGCTGTTGCATTTGTATGAAGTTTACACCATTTTTTCTCATCTGTTTACACTTTTCTTTTTCTACATAAAGCGTCTTTTACGTCGTCCAGCATCAATTCACGTTCAGCTGTTTCGTCGACAAGAGCACACCTTCACTTTTGTGTTGCCAGCCTTCGAAAGCTTTTCTGTTTATTTTCAAGGAAAGACAACACAAGCAAACAAACAAACAAAAAAAAAACACCTTCTGCTTCATCGGGTCTGAAGCAGAGACACATGATGTCATTTCTGATGCTGATGAAATTTCTTTTTACGTTGGGATGAATGTTTGGTTCTGTAAACATGTCGAAGGTGGGCGACGACAAACTGGATAACCTTATGCATATTTGGAAGGCAGTTGTACAAATATCAGTCAAATATTTGCATGCCTTTTGAACACTAGCACTTTAGTGCATGTACATAACGAGCTCTAGTCATTTGTGATCACTCGGCTCCTCTGTGGGGAAAAAGAAAAAACTTGTCGTGATGGGAACTCTTGAGCTGTTGTTTTTGTTGTCACATGATTTGCATTGACTAAAATAAGAATTTTTAAGTAAATTATTGTACCTACCAGGCTGTCTTTGTACAGTTGTTACTATTGGATATGAATTACTTTTTTCTTTTGACAGGAAAAGGGACTGTGGAAAAAAAAAATATGAATGTTTTAAATGAAAAGTCTATGTCAAAGTCTAATGATCTATAGTCTTATGTAAATAGTAAATGGTAATAAACATGAATGTGTATTTACAAGACCTGCTGCTCTGTGTGTGTTTGCATCTGTTGGTCATGTTTTTCATATTTATCTCTCTATGATAAAGGTTAGATACAGCTCCTGATAGAGTACACACTCTTTCATTAGACCTGAGTTTGTGCTCTTGGCAGAGGCTGTGTGTGTGTGTGTGTGTGTTGGATTACAGTTGCAGACCACAGGATTACAGTGGGTCAGGGGGGACAGACACACACACACACACACACACACAGAATGTGAATAAGAAGATTGTGTCCTCCCAGAAGTCAAATCCTCTTGCATCACGGTCATACATGTGCCACCTTACTCATGTTACTCAGCTTGTCACGCAAGAGAAAGACCAGCGAAATGAACCGAGATGAGTTTATTTAAAAAAAATCTTGATTTCTTAACATGCCTCTAGGTGTGTCTATATACACTGTAATGCTATTTTATGTAGTACGTTTGAAACATTTTGAGGTATCTGCCCGTAACTTGTAACCGCAGCTGTCAAATACAATGGAGGAGAAAATGGCATGAAAACAAAAGAAGGTACAGTACTTGAGTAAATGTACTTAGTTACTTTCCACCAGTGACTAGAGCTAAATGAAAGAAATATGTCTTTTTGTAATTCAGTTGCACAAATCCTTCAATAAAAAAAAGCCTGAGACCTGTGATTGTTTAAGGTGCAGCAGCCTCTTGAGTTTGATGTCGCTTCCAGCTAATAGAGACAAACATCACAAATTTCTTCTTCTATTCTGTTCGTTTTCAGCTTCTCGCATCCGAGCAGGAAAATACAGCACGAGAATTAAATCTATAAATTCAAAACGCTTCGGCTTTTACCGGAGAGCTCCAAGCTTTTATTGGCTCTGAGGGACCGATTGTGGGAGAGAGAGAACGAGGGAGTGATAAAGAGGGAGAGACGGAGAGCTGAAGGCCTCTGTATACCTTTCACAGAGTTATAACGATGAATAATGAATGCGGCTCGGCTGCACGCTGGGAGCTGCTGATGGCACCGAGCGGGTCAGCGAGGGGAAGAAGGAGAAGATGCTCTGCTTTTACTTCCATCCGCCCTGAGAGAAACCCACCACTGCTGAATAATTTACACCAGCCCTCAAGTCCCTGCACACACACACACACACACACACACTGCTGCTCTCTGAACACTGGACTTTAATGTCTGATGTCAGCTGCAGCAAGAAGGATGTGACCTCTGTGAAATAGAAGTCACAACCAAATGCTGTAGATATCCCGAAGCAAACGCGGAGAAGGACGAGTCTGCTTTAAATTTAACGTGTGAGATTCTCAGAAAGTTAAAGTCTCTGCAGATGGCGCTCGTGCTAAATGCTCGGCCCGTCGCAAACAAACCTCCGCTGCTGTTTGAGCTTCCAGACTTTGAGGTGTTGACCTGAGCTCAACACGTCTGTATTTTTAAAATTAAACTTAGGTTTTAGGGCCACAATTGGATTTTTGTTGCTTTAAAACAAATCTTATGAAAAGGCCAAAACCCACAATGCATCAGTCCTTTCTGTCCCCATTTCTTCCAACTGAAGGCTTGAATTATTGTTTGTACTTTACTGTAATCATCATTTTCTAATTTTAACCTCAGATGCACGGGTGTCGACTCATATTACACAAATCTGATGTCTTCAGAACAACTTCGATTTATTACACCTAAATGTTGTATGAACAATACTTCTAATGTTAGTTATCTGTCATTTATAGGTGGCCAATAGTAAAGTTACCTGTTCCTGATTTCATAATGACCTTGAAACACTTCAGTTAAGTTGGGACTTGTTTTACTCTTTACGTTTCTTCTGCTGTTGGACACATGTCGAT
Organism: Holacanthus passer; assembly: GCA_025331565.1. Lineage (NCBI taxonomy): Eukaryota > Metazoa > Chordata > Actinopteri > Pomacanthidae > Holacanthus > Holacanthus passer. Next base: position 122,123 of record JAFREQ010000212.1, on the reverse strand, counting down.
CTTCCTACTTCTTGTCACCTGTAAATCAGTTTGAACTCCACTTCTCAGCTGCACTAACATTTCATGGACGCGACCTTTTGGCATCTTTCACTCCGTCGTCAGTCTGCTGTCAGTTCAGACTCTGCCCTCCCAGTCCGTCCTCCGAGTCCTCATTTCCATCTCCACACCCACCTGCAAACCTGATCCCAATTCCCTCATCAGCTCCTCAGTATATAGACACAGTTCCAGTTTGCCTGTGGACATGTCAGCTGTTGTTTTCCAGTCTAGTTTTTGTATCCCACCCTACCTGGTTGTACTTTTTGATCTTTGTTGCCTGAATACAGTTTTATATAACTCATCTAATAGAGGAGTTTTGTATTGGAAAAGCTTTACCAGACTGAGTATTGGACCTACAAATGTGAAAAGCACAGTGACTTGAGAAAACTCGACAAACACAAATGATTTTCATCTTTATCTTCTTTGTCTGCCTCTAAATCTGATTTCATGCTCCCAAATGATTTTTTTTTTGAAAGTTAAGTCATTCTAAATCTAATAAGTGTTAGTTGAATGAAAGATCATACAAAATAAAGTGCTGACATCAGATGACCGTTTTTCTTGAACTGATCAGATTTTCCAGTTTAATCCTCTTTATTGAATATGTCTCTGAATTGACAGAGCATCATTCGATATTGGACAGTGGCATAACAATTGGATTATGTTTCGTGATTCATGTCGGACAACAACTCACAGTTGATTCCATGTCTGAAATTACACACAATTACTTTGCAAAGTCACCTGAAACTGATCCAATTAAATGATAAGAAAAATAAGTGATGGATCAGAAGGGCTACTGGATGATAGTCAGGACGTTCAGTGACAAAAATCTGCTGATCCAAGGTGATTATCGTGTCTTTGACAGGACACACCAGTTATCTAAAAAAAATCAAAGTCACATCGTCTTGTAAAATAGTTTCAGACCTGTAAAAACTTTATAATGGTCACTCCAGTGTCTTTGCTGCTCTGTTCATGAGACAACAGTTTTAAATCCCAAAATGCTGACCATGAATAAATCAGAGCTGCAGGAGGCTTGATGCAAACTAAATCTAATTTCACTGGCAGGAAAAACTCTAACAGAATAATCAATATGAATTTTTCTCACCAAAACAGGGGTGACACATAGTTCAGATGGGCTTTTGAAGTCTACTGCATTAAACCGTGAGCGTCTAACCTTCCTCGGCATTAAACCACCTCTGCAAATGAAGCTGCTTTTGAATATTTGCTCTGACATCTGACTGTGATTGAAAAAGATAAAAAGAGCTGTTTTCCTCTCCGGCTCTGATGAATAATGCAGACGTTTCTGTCTGGGCCGTCGCTGTCAGATTGTTTAGAGCAGTTTCCCCTCGTGTTCCCGAATCTTTGTGTGTTTGACTGAGCAGATGAGACGAGCCTCTCGTTTCCTCTTTCGCCTCGTTTTGTGGAGTTCGCAGCTGCTGTCTGAGGATTCAGCTGACAGTCGGATCTGAACGCTGGGGATCAATGTGCAGGGCTGAAGGCCAGTGGGTAGATATCACACCGATCTGCAGTCACTGTGAGAGGAGACAGATGTGATACTGATGCAGATAGATTTGTTTGTTTGAAATCAGCGGAAAGCAGCATTTTTATGGAGAAATAAACCTTCTTATTTAACTATTTAACAAAGTGAGACTGCAGCTGAGAAGAAGGTCCCATCCAGTCTTATTAGGACTCTGTGTTCCTGAAAATGTCTGGTGGTGTCTGTGAGGAAATGTTGCCAACACATACATTTACCAAAAATAAAATGAAACACCAAAGGTCTGTCTTAAACATTTTTAAAATTACCACCCATCCACAAAGAGGATGACATCCAGGTCAGAAGAAGTTTGTTTTCATGTGACCTTTAAACCTTCAATAACTGTTTTAATGGTCATTTCGTGGCAGCAGAGTCGACAACTCAACATTGACATATCATCATATTTTAACTTGCTGTGATGAACTTGCTGGCAAACAGTTGCTTATTTACACATCAAGTCGTTACAGTACAACATTATCAATCATCAATCAATCAATACTGATTATAGCTGCTTTAAGCCTGTTTTTTCACCATAGTTTCAATGCAACAAACTGCCTTGGTGAACTTTAATAAATCAATTATTAATGCTTTATAAATTACTAGTATTTGTAAGTAGGGGTTTGAAGTTGCCAGATTGTGAGACTTTGACACCGGTCAAATGGATTTTCACCACTTGGCAACCCAAAGTTATCATTATTAATGGATTGTTACTGAGCCGTGAACATTAACACAAACCATTGGTCACAACTTGTACACCCTTTATAAAGTACACCCTACTATAAGATTGACTCAATATCAAAATTGACTAAATATCAAGGCTACATGAATCCTCTCTGAAAAGTGAATCAGCGCCTTTGTTCGCTGTTTAAATGTATTCAAAGTAACCTGCTGCCCAGACAGTTAAATAACAGCATGTACAATCTGACATGGATAAAGACGCATTTTGATCAATTTTACTAAACCGCCCTCGTTCTCCATGTGTCCCACTGACAGAATTAACCTTTCGGAGGCTCCACGCTGCCTCGTTCAGCGTGCAATCTGTCAAAAATTGGACCCCAAAGCGCACACGCCCGCAGCTGCGGGCGAAGGCCTCAAACAGACAATGAGCGACACAATGGGCCTGGCTGTGCCATTAGCTGAGAGGTTGTCATGCCAACGATACAAAAAGCCCCGCGCTCGACGTGGGGAAAAGGTTTGGCCGCGAGGAGAATTCATACCGAGCGAGAGCTTTGCCTGGAGGCCCTTCGCTTCTCCTGGCTTTCTGTTACATCATTATTCATGTGAGAAAAAAAGCCTCTTCCTGTCGAGGCCGCCGACCGGTGGCAGCTACCAGTGTGTTCAAACTGGGGAACCAGCGTGGTGGAGGCTGGGTGTCAAGGTTTTTTTGGATGGGGGGGGATTTTAGCTCCACAAGAAATGCGCTATTGTACAAGTAAACAGACAGGCCCATTGTGCCGAGGAGTGTGACGACCGCTTGAACCCTGAACTGAACCAGCAGGACAGTCGCTCGGGCTGGCGAGGAATCAGAAACAATATGTCCGAGCAAGGAAAACATTCCCAGGAAACATGAGAGATGTGAGAGAAATATGGCAGAACACATTTATGAGTGATTTGTGGTGGAAATGAAAAAAGTACTCAGCTACTTTACTTTAGTAAACGTTCAAATACAAAAATACTCCATTAAAATTGAAAGTCCTGCAAAAATGTACTTAAAGGCAAACACCAATTTTACACATCAAAGTCTGTTTACAGGTCTTGAGGACTTGACAACTGCATATCTGAAAGAAGTTGTCTGATCTCATTTAACATTATTACATCATTGATACTGATGCATTGATGTTAGCTGAATTAAAGATGTAGCAGGTCAAGGTGGAGCTAATTCCGACTTTTTGTATACACTTTGGTGGTCTGGGTCCAGAGAGAGAGAGAGAGAGAGAGAGAGAGAGAGAGAGAGAGAGAGAGAGAGAGAGAGAGAGGCCAGGCTGGTAGTTTGGTGGAGGCCTTCACAGGTGCCTCCACATTACCTTAATGACCCTCCATGACTGAAAGCTCCTGCAGGAAGATGCAGCTGAACCATCGCAGACAGAAAGTAAGGCTCATATTTTATATCTACAGTAAACCTCAATCTATAGAGTAACTTGTAACTATAGCTCACAAAATAGTTGAATAAAAAGTAAAATAAAACTCAGGATTCCAAGATGAAATTGTATTAAAACTTTTAACCAGTGCAGGCTCCATTTTTCGGCCGATCTTTGACCTGCGATCGACCTGCAGCAGGTCATCGCAGAGCCGTCAACACACAGCACCATTTCAAAACAGCAACTGTCCAACAGGCTTCAAGTTCAGTTAGACCATCTGTCTGTCTTTTGGGAAGCAAAAACAAAAAGACGCCATTCATTTGGTGCCTCCTTGATTCCTCTTTTGTCTGTGTAATTTGCTTTGGACGTGCCTGGTCTCACACACACACACACACGGCGCCCACATCTTTGTGTCGGTCACAGTGGGGCTCTGCCTCCATCCAGGCCGGGATGTGGAGTGGTGAAAACCTCCGGGTCCCACAACATCTGAGGCTGAGTCTCTCTGAGCCGCTGTGATACCACATCAAAAACAATGACGAGGGATTTTGGGCTGTAATCCTCCGGCAGCTCGGGGTTGAAGGGGTTGGAGAGGAGTTACAATGTTTCGCCACAATAATGCTCTGCGTTTCCTTCCACATTAGATAGAAATGTGAAAATGTATGTGCGATGTATTTTTCATATGTATTGCAAATGCATTGATTTAACTTTAACTCTAAACAAAAAAAGAAAGCCATGTCCCAAATCCATTCTACATACTGGTTCAAAGCAGGTGAGTATGTATTGTGCTGTAAAAGTACACTCAAAACAGACAATATACAGAATAAACACTTGAAGTTTGAGTGTGCTGTTACAGTTTTCTCCCACAATGCGATGAAGCTGCTCACAGCTGGAAAAAAAATCCAAACTAAATGTAGATGGTTTGTTGAACAGCTCAAAGGAAGAATCAGAAAACAAAAATCGCTCTAAATTTTTGAAACCTTTTTAATTTTGATTGATGACAGCACACGTCTTGTATCATTTCCTGTTAGTATAAATCAGTTGAGTATGTTTTCTTATATAATAAAGGCACATGTGTGTCTCCACAATGTGTGTAGTACAAGTACACAGTGATTAGAGTGATAAGAGTTTTTGAAGACAGATGCTGATATATCAAATACTCACTACCTTGATTTGATCATTCATATCAGAAAGTATGAGGTTTGCTGTTTTGAAGATGATCATAGAATATATATATCTATCATCAAAGGTGGACGACACAGATATTCGACATTCATCGTTCTATTCTTTTTTTTTTTTACAGTCAGTTATTGGCCTCTAGTATCAGTCTGACACCCAGAGTGGTTTTGTGTCAGTAACTGAATTAAGGAGATTGAATTTCACAAACTCTAAAAGCATGAGTGGCTGGAAGGAGGAGCTGGACGCTGCTGACAGAGCGGCCCTGACAAAGCCACGGTCAGCTGGGTATCGACAAGCGAGGGGCACATCAGACACAAACAAGAGAGGATGATGACATTATGGCATTTGATTAATTATTAATATCCATTTATCTAATAAATGGTGCATGACTCTTTTGACTTTAAAAAAAAGTATTCGCCAAGTTGTTAGTTTCAATGATGTCAACAAGGTCAAGAGATGCAGAAAATGCTGGAAGTTGCTTCTCAGATTGCAGGGACTTCAATCTGTTTACACATCGTGGGGACTCGTCTTCCTTACGGGGATAAAACACAGGTGGGTGGAGGGTGGAGACTTGGGTTAAGGTTAGGGTGAGGCAAGCAGTGGTTCTGGTAAGTCTCCAGAAAATGAATGTAAGTGATGGAAACATGACGAGAGACCCAGAGGTGAACTGATCCTTTTGTCTGCTCATCAGGTTACAAAACATCTGCAGACTGCTGTTGTGGCCCGAGGAGGAAGGAGGGTTGGGGGGAGTCAATGAGGTGGTGAGGAGGTGAGGCTGGGGAATGACATGGTTGTCATAGTAACCACTCCTCTGCTGCTGGGGGTGATGATGTAACGTTGCCCATCTTTATGTTTCTGGGCTCGTCCTCCACACCTACACACACACACACACACACACACACGCTGCTTCATGCATGTGACATGGAGCGATGCAGAGGAGTCCACACACTGTACATCACCCAACACTAACAGTGAGATAAGAGAGCAGATTAAAAAGCAGATTATTATTGTTCCTTTTTTTTTTTTTACAGAGCACTGATGCTTGTAATTTCAAAAGAATCCAGTGCTCTTAAGATAACACAGCCCTGTCTTTTCTCTCGATCTTTTTGTCCCCCGTAATCGCTGCTCCCTGCTGCACTTCACATCATCAAAGCCGTGTGTGTGTGTGTGTGTGATTGTGTGTGTGTGCATCATTAAAAGACAAAAGGCAGAAAGCCATGGCAGGAGAGTAAAAGCTTTTATAGTAAAAGATCAGACAGCAGCTGCAGAGGACGATTCCTGCCACATGAGGGCGTCAATCAGCTGCCGAGCTTGAAGGTGAAAGGACAAAGGAGACAAACAGGTTTATCAGTTTATTCTCATGGAAATGCATCACAGATTTAAAATATACATCAGTCAAAAACAAGCTGCGCCAAGCTGACTTTTCTATTGCAAGATTCATGATATGAGACAAGGAACTAAAAGACCTTTAATAAAATATAAAAGAAATTCTGTGTCTAGTTTGTTTGACATTTTGGCCCAAATGCAAAGCAATAAAAGTCCCATATAAGTAATTTTACATAAATGCACAGGTGACGTTTGATTGTTTTCAATTTCTTTTCTCCACATAAAACAATTTTAAACATCTCAATGCCAGCGGTACAATTATCTTATCCCAGCCCCTTCATTCAGTCCAAAAAGAGTGCACACAAACAGTGAAGACGCTGATCCAGGACCAGCAGTGTGTGATTGTCTTCATCTGTGTCTGTACATAGTGCGAATAGAGAGAGATCGAGAGGTCGAGGTGTCCGTTCAGGCTGCAGCTTCACATCTCTGGCTGAACAGCACCTCCACCACCTTCGGGTCGGCCAGGGTCGAAAGGTCGCCCAGGTCCTTCTCGTTGCGGGCGATCTGCCGGAGGATTCGCCTCATGATCTTCCCTGAATGGGTCCGAGTCAGAGGAAGAGGAGACAGATGTTACAGAGGAGGAGAGGAGGAGGAGGATGGTGGTTTAAAGATGTGAAGAGCTGTTACCTGAGCGAGTTTTCGGGAGCGCTGGAGCATTTTGGATGAAGTCTGGCGTGGCGATTGGTCCAATTTTCTCTCTCACTGACAAGAGGATACAGAAAAGGAATCAGTGAGTAAAGATTGTCTGGACTGAAATCAAAGGGTCCTATCTTTTTTCTGCCATCTTTACATATTTTCCAGTCAGAAAATAAATCTGCTATTGATACTATAATATTAACCATAGGATGTTACTGCAATAAACACATTTTCCCATATATGGTAACATTTACCTCCTAGGATCAATAAAGTCTGATATAATCTATGTAGCAGAAGATGTTTTGTCTTTCAATTCAATTATCTTGAGACATTTTTGCCATGAAGGACCAATGAGCCACATTATTTTTGTGAGAAGTTAAGCTATTGTTAAAGCCATTTAACTCTTTATGTGCTTATGGATCTGAAACTCACATTCAATCAACAGGACAAAAAATCATAACATTACACACTAAAAATATTTCAAAGTAAAATGTACATCATTTTGAGCGGATCTTCCCTTTAACCCTCCAGCAAACCTCCTGTGTGGGAGCCTCACCCAGTCTCTTGAGCTCCTCCACCAGCGTGTGGTTGAACTCCCGGCTGTTCTTCAGGGTGACGAAGCAGTACAGACACTCGCCCTTCACCTTGTGAGGTCGACTCACCACCGCAGCCTCCGCCACAGCCGGGTGCTCCGTCAGCGCCGCCTCCACCTCCGCTGTGCTCATCAGGTGGCCTGAACACAAAGTCATGCAGTAAGTGACCAAACATAAACATACAGTATGAGAGGTTTCTGAGGAGGAAAACTCTCAAAAGGCTCCAAGTTACAATGTGTATAAGGTGTTATATCTATTACAGTTTGAAGTTGATGTAATATTACATAAGAGAGACCTGACACATTTAGCATGTCGTCTATTCGTCCTGTGATCCAGTAATAGCCGTCTTTATCCCGCCTGCAGCCTGAGAGAGGAGGAGACGAGTTGAACAACCCTCACGAGAGTTTTTACAGCATCTTTTTCTCTCACAAAAAGAGGCTCTCTGGTATGTTAGCGAGAAATCAATATGCACATGTTTGGTATTTAGAGTCTTGCTTTGTTGCAGTAAACTTGACTTTTTTGTAATTGATATTGTTCAGACAGTAGATGTAATATATTGTTTTGTGTCTTACCATCGCCAGTTACATAGAAACCTGGGAATTTCTTGAAGTAGGTGTTCTCGAAGCGTTCATGGTTTCTGTACACAGTGCGCATTATTCCAGGCCAGGGCCTCCTGAACACCTGCAACAAAACAGAGAACACATACAAAACATAAGAGAGATATTATTGCTACTACTACTATTATTGCTACCATCAATAATAATAATAAACCTCATAATAAACTTATTTTATACAACACCTACCTTTAAAAGCAGTTCCACATATAGTATATATAGTTTTTTAAGCTTAAAGTCTTCACTGTTTTTTGTTTTCTTTCTTTCCTCTCTACTGGGAGTCTATCTGTAGATCTGGCTGGCGAGCTGCTGCACACAGTTGCCCTCACATGGAGAAATAAAGTTGCATAGAATTGAATATAAACTTACGAGATAACCCTCAGCCTCGCCTTCCAGTTCCTCTCCGTGTTCGTTGAGGATTGTGGGCTCTACCCCGAAGAAAGGGAAGGTCTGAAATATGAGAGGTGGATTTAATGTGAGATAACTGTTTCTTTCATTAAACAGCTCCTGCAAAGCTGCAGAGTTTCTTTCATCATAACCTGGATCATAATCTGCACAAGGTCAAACCTTCCTTACCAGCATGAGTTTTATTGATGAAACTCATCAGATAGAGATATACGGGTGTGTTTGAGATTTACATAAAAATATCGGAGTGTGAGATAACCGGTGTAAGTGTTGTCACTTACAGCAGAGCCTGGTTTCAGCGGCGTGGCGGCAGGAAGAGGAGTCAAAACATGACCTCCCTGTAGAGAAATAAAGTGACGTTTGAAGGCACAAGAAACTCATCTATCTGTGTTGTCTTGCAATCAACTCTGACTATAGCTGTCAATTGCTTCTATTTTCTATTTTGTTTGCATTTTTTATTTATTGGTTCAATAAACATTGTCATAGAAGTATTTTTTATCTGTAGTAAAAACAATATCAGATTTAAATTACAAAGTTATTGAGATCATTTCTAAACATGCAGAACAATAATAAAAAGAAAAGAGGATATTAATGTTAATAAAAAACATAACTCAGGACACCATGATTCTACACAGTCAGGCACTATTTCAACAACAGAGAGGCTCATAATACAAGACATACAAAAAATGACATGAAAAATATTAATGTCTATTATCTTTATTTCCTTTTGGGGCTGTTGAGTGGATTTGTGTATTGATGTGGCACCAATAAAACATTATTTGGCCAGATAGACATAAAAGAAGCAAGATTTTAAATCAAGGTTTCTTGTAACTTCAACTGACTCAAACCTTCCAAACAGGATTCTGAAATATTGTATAAAACCAGCTGAGGTGTGTGTGTGATTGCAGGCAGACGGTCGGCACTTACGGTCTCTGTCTGCCAGAAAGTGTCGACCACGGGACACCTGCCCTGACCGACGGCGTCGTGGTACCACTGCCACGCCTCCGGGTTGATCGGCTCGCCAACACTACCCAGAATCCTCAGGCTGGAGAGGTCGTACCTGGAAGAGACAAGTGAGAAAATCATCTTATATATTCCATCATTATTTCATACTGATGCTCGACCTCTTCGTGACTCTTCTAATTCTCTGCATTAACTTTTTTTTACATTTGAAGTCATGACAGACGAAGAAACTGAGCTTTCCTGGCTTTTTTTTTTGAGAGATAACCCGACATTGAGTTGAAGGATTCTTGTGAAATTAGTGTTGAAAATGCATGAAAAAGTCATGTTCACACAGCATCACTCACATCGTTAGTCATACAGTTCGTTTTCTTCGCCTCGCCGCTGAGGAGTCTGTTACATAAGAAGTGAGAACAGAGAAGGAGGTCTTTCAAATTTTAAGGTGGAAATTTCCATATGAAAGCCAGGAAACCCACTCGGCCTGCCTGTCAGGTCAAACTCTGTTTTGAAAGTCAAACTCCTGCTGCAGCTGCTTGGAAATGAGGATTTTTAATGCGACGGTCGGAGGATGCGGGCTCTTACTTCTGCAGCGGCTCTCGTCCGTACTTCATCAGCAGGCGGATGGCTGTCGGAGCCGTGTAGAACTTGGTCACTTTGTACTTCTCGATAATCTCCCAGAAGCGGCCGACGTGAGGGTGAACTGGAATACCTTCAAACTGGAGAAATCACACATGCATCTCTGAGAACAAACACTGTCATGGTTTATTAAAGGCCTCTATGATAAAAAACCTTCTAATGACACTGTGAAATAAATCTCTTTCAGACTCACCAGGACACTCGTGGCGCCGTTCGCGAGGGGGCCGTAGGTGATGTAGGAGTGGCCGGTGATCCAGCCGATGTCGGCGGTGCACCAGTACACGTCGTCATGGTGATGATCGAACACGTACTTGAAGGTCAGTGACGTGTAGAGCAGATACCCGGCAACAGTGTGGAGAACACCCTGTACCGTACACACAAATGAGGAGGCGTAATGGGTCAAAACAGATACGGCAGAAATAAGGCGGCGCTCCATGCAGGCAGAAGAGATGTATATGCAGGTGTGTGTGTCCATATGAGTGTGTGTGTGGTCCATGTATTGCTCATGTTGTGGGGATATAAATCAGTTTACACACTCACATTGCAGGGACTCGCCTTCCTTATAGGGACAAAACACAGAGTCCCATAACGTAAATCATTACAAGACTTGAAGGCTTTGGTTGAGGTTTGGGTTAGGGAAGTAGTGGTTATGGTTATGGTTGGGGTAAGTTTCCAGGAAATGAATGTAAGTCAGTGCAAGGTCCTCTGAGGTGATGGTTATGTGCGTGAGAGCTGATTTCCTCTGTGTTTCATGCAGTGATAACATATAACACACACAAAATACAAAACACATACAGTATAGAAATGTGGTGTGCTTTAACTCTCTAGGATTTTATTTGTGACTCTTAGCATTAGAAAACCATTTATCACCATCTCACATCAGATTATAGAGTAGAAGTAGTAGAAGACAGACGCCGTGATTTAGAAGATTTGATTTCAAAATTAGCAAATTTCCTCCACCAGGTCACTCTGGGTGTGTCCGCTATCACACTGGTTTCTCCATCCACCTGTGTCGTACCTTGGGTTTGCCGGTGGAGCCGCTGGTGTAGAGGATAAACAGAGGGTCCTCGGCGTCCAGCCACTCAGGTTCACACTCCTCGGGAGAGTCTCTCATCGCCTCGTCCCACCACACATCACACTCGGGGTCCCAGGGGGTCTGAACGCACCAGAACAACAGGGAACAAATGAAACACATCAAACCCCTCATTACATCAGCTCGTATCGCTCAGACTAAAATGCACCATGTCAGTTTTGAGGTGACTGTAATTTACTGAGCCCCTTGGAGGCACATTCTGAATCCTAAATTGGAAGACGTGGGTTTTTTTTTTTTTGGTGATAGTCTTTTGTTGTTTTAGCTTCTGGAGACATGATCCTCTGTGGGTTGTGGAAAGCACAAAAATATGAGCCTCGTTCTTATGTGTTTACAAGAATTTCGTCATCAGCTGCTTTCCCTCTGATTGTTTTCCTTCTTTTCTCTTTTTGTAGCCCGACTTTACTGATTTTTTAATGACATAGCTTCAAAGTTCACCTGAAGTCTTCAGCATCTGTGTCAGTGCAGTACTGCTTTTGGAGTCTTTTCTTTGGAGACTATGAAACTATTTTTGTCCCGACTGCAGGTGTGGAAATAACCATGAGCACCTTTAAAGTGTGTGGGGCCCTGAGAGGCTCTAATATTGTCTCACATACAAAAATAGTCAGTCAAACCATTTATTCAGTTATTAATAATGCTCACAATGTAAAACTTTAGATTAAAACAATATTTTGTGTGTTAAGTGCCAAATCTGACTTCTGACCTCTGGTATTGCAGAAGCTACTGTTGTCTGTTGGTTAATGAATTTTCACATCTTTATCTCAACATTATTTCACACTAGTCGTCACAGATGCTGCCACACATGTTGTCATAGTTTAGCTTGAGGAATATAGTTGTCAACCCATAACTTTTAAAACATATCATACCTGTAGTTTGTTGCATGCAGCTCCACTTTTTGTCCTCAGTGCATGATGTTTGACGACAAGGCATTTAGTGACACTCGATGACGCTCTGTGAAGAAATGAAAGAGTATGAGTGGCTTTGACCGTTGATTCATATGAGGAAAAACTCCACCAAACCTTTGACAGAAAAAAAGCAGCAGAATTGCAATATGGAGAAAATGAATAGTGATATTAAATAAGAAAAAGGCATTTTATATCATGTTAATGTTAAATATAATGAGGGTTAGGATTAAATAGTTTCAGGCAAACTTCAGCTTTGCCACATGAGGCTTTAATGGATAATATCAGACATTTTATTTTGAAATAATACCCCTAAAACCGCTGATACTCTGCCACCCCAGATAACCATTCCCAGCATGCTTTGTTTCACATCCCTCCCAGACTCATGTTGCCACAGGGGACGAGCAGCTCGGGCTTCCCTGATGAATCCGAACGCCCCATGTTGCCCGGCAATCCTGTAATGTGTAAACCAGGAAGTGTGTGTCCTCACATCCCTGATAACAGCTGATAGAGTTTTGCTGTGTGTGTGTGAGAGTGTGTCCAGTAACTCATATGCCAGAGGTTGAGTCCCATTACCAGCAGCTAGTGTAAATAAGGCCGACTGCTGAGAAACTGTCGGCCTTGGAAGCAGGACTTACTTTTCCCTGCACTTCTCCAGAGCCTCGTCCGCAATCTGTTTCAGGTTGATCAGCTTCTCTCCTCTATAAACACCATCTGTATGTCACGCATGGACGGAGGGAGAGAGAGCGAGCGACTGAGTCACTTTACAACTTGAAAACCATCTTTACAGCCCCTGAGTGTTACAGCACATCACATCCTGGTGTTGCTGTGTTGGCTGCCGACCTACCTGCTGTCACCAGGATGCTGCTCTGGGCGTCCATGATCCTCTCACACAGAGACTCCGAGGAGAAGCCTGCAAACTGAAGATGAGAAAGACAAGACACACAGGGGAGGAAAGGAGGAGATGTTGTAGCACTTATGACCTTTAAATTATTAATCTGGTTTATTACAACTTGAGTCTTATTGTCAAAGCTTTGTCCAACATTTCTGCTGGCTATGGGCGACACACAGCAAAGTTCACCAGGCCAAGAAACGTGGCAGGTTGTAAACAAGCCAAAATATTTAAACCATTTCATTTGGAGGTAAAACCAAAAGTGAGTGCAACCACACTGTTGATGTTGTCCTCTGACTGCTGACTGCTCAGATGCCATTTTAGCAAAGTCATTGCATTCTCAAGCTACGAAAAGAGCTCCAAGTTGTAATAAACTGGAATTGTTTTCACATTTGATTAAAGATGCACTTTTAGCCCAATCAGTGCATATTGCATGAACAACACACCACTGAGCAAAAAAAATGCTTCAACCCAATAAACGTGGCCTAAACTTTTTTAACTCCAGGAGTAAGAGTACGCAGTCTTCTTTTAAAATCAGAAATCAAGCTCTGGGATCTCAGATATAACTTGTAACTTACATTTAAAGCACGTTGACATCACTTTTTTGAAAGAAGAAATAACACATTTTTTTATCTTGCAAACTAAAAGTTGCATTCATTAGTGATAAAACATAGGCTTGCTTCATCTGGCATGTTCAGTGGCATTTAGTGTCTTATGCTTGCAAAGTGCAAGTGTTGCAAAATGCAAACACACAGTTTGATGCATGCAGTTCCTTCTCATTGCCATGTAACGTCACCTTGTCCGATGTTACATAATGAACCAGACATTTATAATTAATCTTTTATGTGATTGTCATTTGCAGCGTCCCGTGCCAGACGATTGTGTTCTGGCGAAGGTTAATAGTTCACAGACAGTTTGAATCAGGTCACTGAAGACTCTGGACTCAGCAAAGTGTCACTGCATGAGTGGCACTGACTGTCCTGCCTGGCTCCATCTATGATTTCATTTCATGCCAAGCTCACTTACGATTAATATTAACAGTCACATGAGGATGGTGCTATCCTAGAGATCTTTATGTTGCTGAGTGATGTTCATATCAAATATTATAAAATCTTCAACAATGACAAAGCACCCAAAAGGTCACTCACACTTTCATCTGCCAAAAACAGACCTTTGCAAGTCCGAAGACAACCCCACCTTGGAGGAGTCAGGGGATACTTTTAACAGGGCCACTAACCTTTGCACAGATGGGCAAGGTTGAAAAGCTAAAATAGAGTTGGCTTGCTTGCAAAAGTGCACTGACTCTGACACCTTCCCGAGCTGGATACAGCCAGTACATGTCTGACCCATATATTGAATGCAGGTGCTGCCAGCCCCGTGTTCACACAGAGGACAGCTGATAACTGCAGGGGCAGAGCAGTCTGGACTAACAGAAGCAAGAGCTCAGGTTCAGCTGATGTTTTCTATTGGAAATGAGGTCAAAGCAGCAAAAACATCTGACCTGCATGTTGACTGTCTGCAATAATTCTCGCTGATGACAACAGAAGTGTCAGAAAGTTAAGAAATATAATCATCCATATTTTGTTAACACACTGGATCTTTATCTAGCAAACCCCATCCATATGCTTCTCCAACATGGGTGAAACACGGGCTCATTTGCATCAATAAGGAGGATGTTCATCACACTACTTACCACAATGGAGTGAACAGCTCCTATCCTTGCACAGGCCAACATACTGTAGACCAGCTCTGGGATCATGGGAAGGTAGATTGACACCCTGTCTCCCTTTTTTACACCTTGAACAAAGAAACAAGCAGACATGAGGTTTTCATCTGGGCCTGATCTGGGTTACTTCTCAAACCAGCAATGGCAATGCAGCTTTAGGATAAGTTCCAGCATGTTGGATATAGTCCAGATACTGTACTGTATGTCTGATATGCAACAAGTACATCGAGCATGCCGGGCATACAGGGCAAAGAGCCATATCTGGTGAGTTGCAGCATTCTGGTTATGAGCCAAATGACATTTCCAATATTTGTCCCTGTCATTTCACAAGGTTGGATTTTAGATGATACTTTTATAACTATAGACATGCATACTTGTGATATATAATACTGCTGACATTAAGATAAAATTTCTGAACAGAAACATTTTGGAATTCACCAATGACTTTGGAATTTGTCCATTTCTTTCTTGTTTTACTGAAACTTTTGATTCCAACAGGTAATTACTAAGCACCACAGCTGGATCAAGGATGCCTCTCTATTTTTAGCTACTAGGTATTTCATAATTAAATAATATTGCTTAAGTGTAAGATCACAGTTTCTCACCCATTTGTTTGAGGGCATTAGCACAGCGGCAGACCTGGCTCAGCAGCTGGCGGTAGGTGATGACCATGTGATGGTCAGGTGAGTTCCCCTCCCTGAGAAGATAAGATATGTCCATGAGGAGAAACACAACCCAAATCTGTTACTGTTATGCAAAACTTGTATCCAGCTGCACAAAGCTCCATCTGTATGTACTGATTACATGGAGCTAACCCGGGTTTTGTTTTTTTTTACTTTCATGATAGACACAGAAAACCTCCAGATACACTGTTTCCTCCAAAAGGATTTTCTCAGTGAGTTCTTTGAGTTCACAGGGGAGATAACCTGTTCCCGTTGTTACTGGGTCTATATTGGGTTTGGAAGTTTGTCAGGACAGTTGTTTGGAAAACTATGTGTCACAATGTTTCATAGGCCAACTGACAGCGTGGTAGCAGGACAGAAGCCAAAACACTGCAACAACCTGGCGTCAACCTTATCATCAGGGTGATAACAGTGAAATCAATTATTACAGTAACGAAACTCAGCATTCATAAATGTAACAGTTATTGATAAAGTGACCTGAAGTGCATTAATGATATGATTCTGCTAAAGAACTGTACTATTATGTTGGACCATCTCACCTCCTGCTTTGGCAAATATGTATCAGGGCAAAACAAATCAAATGTGGAGTTCCACAGGGTTCAATCCTTGGAACTCATTAATTCAAGCACTAAATGCTCCTTTTACCTCTGAATGCATATTCGGCAAACCAAGGATTGGATGTGTCAAAAATTCCTACCTCTCCATTAGGATAAAACTGAATTTCTATTTTTTGTGTGTGCTAAAGATGACTGAAAGTCTTGTTTATCATTATTGCTTGCTGATGAAAACTAAACAAAATTTTAATGGCCATGTTGGGACGATAACAAATAACAAAGTGACCTATTATCACCTTAAAATATAGCATGAATTAGAGAATCTATGTACAAACAAGGTTTAGGAAATCTAATCCATGCCTTTATCTCTGGTAGGCCGGACTGCTGTAATAGGATTTTCTCAGGTCTTCCTAAAAAAAGCTGCTGCTCATTCAGGATGATGCTGCTTAAGATCTAACAAGAAATCTGAGCACATTACTCCAGTTTTCTAAGTTTTAGCTAATATTGCCCATTTATAAACCATCAAATCATCAATGTCTCAAATACTACTGTATATGACACATTGGTCCTCTGTACACAATCATTGGTTGATACAAATATGTTGCCTTTTCTTGTCTAAAAGAGAAAACAGAAAATGACAAACCTGACAATGAGATATCTTGTTTTGTCTGCAACTTACTGTTATAGCAGCTAATGCATAACTCAACTGTTGCTTCTTCCTTTAACAATTCAAAAAGGCATTTTGACTGCTACTACTTTTATTCTTTTCATTACTATCAACCATTGAGAGAGAGAAATAATTCTCACAAGCTCCTGAAAGGGTTAAGAAACTCACACAGAACGAGTATAAATCCCTCTTTGTTAAAAACAATGTTTGTTCAAAGGGTGACATTTAATCCACAGGACACCTGTCATCACAGAGCATTGAGCCCATTCTCAATCTCCCATGTGAAGCCAATACTGACCGTTCAAACCAAAAGCGTGATTCTCTTTCTCTAGTCAAAGTTGAATAGAGAAATCCTGTGGAAAGGATTACATATATGTTGATGCCTTTCAATCATTTGGTAAATTTTGTGCTTGGGGTTGTACTCACATTTCTAATCGTGGTGGGGAATTTTACACCTCTTTTAAGAACCAAACATCTATTGATCCACATGTATCAGCCTGTGTTATCTGTTAGATTCTTCTAGCTGCAAATAATAGGAGTAAAAAGTACAGTTTGACTTTTAAATACCTTTTGGTGTCTTATTTTAAGGAGTGTTGAAGCCTTTGAGATCATTTTGCAAATACTGTTTGTTGAAGGTGTGAGCGAAAGTCATATAAGTGTTTAACAGGTCACAATAAACCACCTGGTTACACATACCTTGAATATAAACACCGTAATAACACAGCGGACACAGACTATATCCTGGTCACATGGTGTGCTGAAGCTGGCAGGGCAAACTCTTGAGTAGATATATTACACAAGTGCTTTGATGTAATGCAAACAGTTTTCAGACACTTGTGTGGGTGATGGCTGGTCTCCACTGTCCCCACTTCCATTGAACCTCTATTACTGCTGAGCTTGCACCACTATGTCTTGCTTGCTGAGCCTCTTCAGTTGACAGAGCAAATATGTGCCATTATATAAATTCAAAACACCATTAAATAGAACCTTTATGATGAGCAGGCTTTACTTTACCTGACCAAAAGTCACTCTCTGGCCTCCAACTAGTTCAGAATGCAGCAGTTAGGCCTCTTACTGGCTTTAACAGATGACATCACATCATCCCAATCCTGACTCCTCTCCATTGGCTCCCTGTTGGTTTTAGAATTGATTTTAAGATTTTACTGATCACATTTAAAGCATGTCTGAGTCTGGCCTCAAGCTACATGGTTGGGTTTGGCTGTTCCAGAGTTGAGGCATTTTTCATTTTTGCATCTTTTGTCTACTTGTTTTAACTTTATCTTTACTTTCATTTTTGTCTTGCTTTTGTTCGGCCTCTCTGTTTGGCTTTCTGTGGTTATACCACATTCTGAGTATCCTGATTTGCTTATTATTATAATTATTAGTAGTAGTATTATGTAAGCAGCATGCTACTGTAATTTGAAAAGTCATTTAAAGATTTTAGAGGAAATCAGAAGCTTGAAATTTTGAGAAGATTTATGAGTTTACATCCAAAATATAGCAACTGAAAACAATCACTTAGGATGTTATTGGATTTTTCTTACTGAAAGATCCTGGCAAGATTTAAGTAGAGGTCGGCTTTTGTATTGTAATAAAACACCAAAAACTTTTTCATGGGTCTCACAGGACTCTTACAATATGTTGTAATGTTAGATTGTTAAATGTGTTTTTCCCAAAACGGATGGAATCTGAGAAAAAATTGGCAACAAATCCTGTTAAATGTTCTCTGTTGATTCATAGGATTGAAACAGTGTCACTGTGTTTTGCTCGCTGAGGTTTGCTTTGGTGCTCAGGGGTCGGCACAGGGGGCACAACAGTTGCTATTGACTGGAATACCTGACATAACTCCAGGTGGTATTTCCCATCAAAGCCATCATTCATGCCAGACAGATGCTGCTGCTTACCAGTAATAGGCAACTTTTTCACCGAGATTCCTCTCCCTCACCAGCCTGTCCAGGACATTATAGCACATGTTGGTTTTGGCCCCTTCCATGCATTTAACATAAATGTTCCCTTTTGTCACATCAAAGTTGTACTGCATCACCGGCCCTGTAGCTGGCTTCTTCCAAAAGAACTCATCAGCAATCTCTTTCCAGAAAGCTGAAACAAAACGATACGTCATGTCAGTGTTACAGGCTGCAGATAAACACAGAGAGATACTGTATACAGACTGCAGGCCCAGAGAGTGGTGAAATGCAAGGAAACACTGCAAGCACTGCACTAAAAATACAGACGTGTTTGACCTACCTTCAGGATTCTCAAGAGACTTCCTGTACAGTGCCAGATAGGAGTTGAAATCAGGCACATGAGCATCCCTCTTCATATCATCAGGAGGGTGGTACATTTTGTCCTGAGATTCAGGCACAACCATTGTGGAAGGACAGATGTCGACGGGCCTATATCATCTGAGAGTCAGAATATGGGTTAATCTGGAGTCACTGCTGATCTGTCTGGATCCTCCTGGGTAAGGTAAGAACACTACAAGGCCTGCTGTACTGAGGCAACACAATTCAGCATGCATAAGACCCACCTCTAATCCCTGAGCTGCAGGCTCTCTCCAAGTCTGCTTAGGGCCAGAGCAGCCAATCGGCTCACATGGTGCGGCACTCCCACTTTTTCATTGGTTGAGCCCTCCCTGGCCTGTCAGTGGCATTATTTTTCAGAGCAAGTAGGTGGAGGAGGAGGAGGAAGAGGAGGAGGAGGAGGTGCAGCAGGATGAATGCTGGGGATTCAGACAGGCACAGGGAGGGTTTATTTGACAGGGAGGGTAATGGGTGCTCTGGGAGGAGAGACAGAGGGAGAGAGAGAGAGAGAGAGAGAGAGAGGAACAACACTGTGTTCTCTAACACCCTGTAAACAAATCCCTCATCCACAAGGCATTGTCAGGAAATGCTCTTGAAATAGTAGCTTCAGTATTTTGTGGATATATATTTATGTAACTTGCATGATTTCAAATTTCCTGTAAGTGTTCTTTAGGCCATATCAAATTATACCTTTGCTTTTTTTCTTTGACTCTGTTTACATATGCCACTATCACATTGTTTTCTATCTTTTCTTCCTGTTTTAATGTTTGTGTTTCACCAAGAAAAAAGCACGACAGGAATTAGAAAATGTAATTTCACAAACAAAAAGAACATTATCTTTTACAATTCAAATGTTGCTTTACTGAGAAACACTTGGTGGAAGTGTCAAATCAAAAATGTATATTATAATTTCAATTTTTATCAACAATGCAACAATGTGGAATAAAAAACACTCGCTGGTTTTATGATTTGGAACATTTGTCCAGTGCAAACGCTGGTAAACACGCAACGTGAACCATCATTCATGTTACATAACGTTTCTCAGAGGAAACATCCAAACGGTTGTCGGATCATTTGTTTTTGAGCTCAAATTTCAATCTGGGATCGATTCACTTGCGCTGCGTCTGACGGACGTAGCATCTCACGCAGACCCTCTTAATCGAGCCTTGTGTTGATGTCGGCCGCTGCTGTCCCGTCCGTTTGCTAACCGGGACCAAACTTCAAGCTCCAAGATGTTTTTGTCTGCTGCTGTTCGCTCTGCAGTATCGCAGACGGTACGATTGTGATATTCTTTATGGTTCTGGGTTATAATTTTAATGCCCTTTTCGATAATTTGGAGAGAAGCTGCTATGACTCCTCACAAGGGCAAGCGGTGGAGGCCGCTAAGCTAACTAACGTTGGGTAACATTAGCATGCTAGCTATTTTAGCTTCCTGCTGTCAAACCTTTACAAGGTGATCTCTGGACAAATTAGAAATGCAAAGGAAATTTACTCTACATACTAGAATTAACTTGCTCGTTTGCATGACATTGACTATCACTCAGATTTTTTTTTAGAAAGAACAAACGTGAGTTCTGTTTAATACATGTATCTCACTTGATTTTGTTAGCTGAGTGTGTGTATGTGGAGTTTGATGAAAGATTACAAGATGACATTAATAAAAACAAACCAATAATAGCTTTATATTATTGTATGATTATCCAATATTTCTATTAGTGAGTGTAAAGGTGCAAATAAATCTAACTACTAATAATCTAGAACCTGTATTTCTAACCCTGAAGTGTATTGAGTTGTGTTGTATCAAGGAAAACAGACAAACTTGTAGAGTTGTGTGGATCATTTGGTTAGACAACTACCTTTGAAGCAAATATAAACCAGTACTCAAGCTAGGTGTATCTGAGGGTAATTATTATGACAATTATTATTAATTATGACATTTAAAGACTTTCATATCATGACAAGAACGGTCACATTTTATCTTTTTAACTGACCTGTTAATTGTGTTATGGTTTGTTATGAACATTTAGAGGATGCTCGTTATTCTGTCTCCATCTCTAAGGATGTAAAATTCTTAACACATTATCCTTAGTCCTTTCATATAGCTTCTTGTCTGACACAAGACCTATCCAAAGGTACCATACCATACCATACCATACCAACGGTCTTTCTCTTAGGAAGTTCAAGTATCAATTCCAATACCAGTTGTTTATTGATCTTATTTCTCTCTGTATTTGCAGGCCAGGCAGGTCAGGAATCTGCATCGGTCTGCTGCACGTGCTGGAGCTGGTGGCATCTTTGTGGTGAGTCACAGTTTCTTTGCCAAAGTTCTGAGATGTGCAGAAGAAGTTTATTAGTGTAAGAATCGATTATCATGTTGTCAGTGTGCTTAACCCAATCTGCGTTATAAAGGTTAATGAGACCAGAATATTAGGGGTTTTCAATTCAGTCAGATTTCATTCCAGCTCTTAAATCGGGGACTATTTTTACATCGGAAAGCAGTAAATGCACTGAGCTACCGGGTAGAAGAGAAACACTGAAGGACCACTGAACTAGACAATTAGGGATTTTTCTTTGTGGTGCTCAAGACATTCAGAGTAATATGCGGTATTGTCTCGATCTGTATCACTGCTAATTGTCCTTTTTACTGATCTCTATGGCCTTGTATCACATAATACCTATACCAGTACTTTGTATTATGTCAAAGACATTAGTCCATTATTATAAGTCCATTGTTTCTTTAATTGTTTAACCTTGCAGTGTGCGCTATATTCCTATGCTTTGTCGTAACATTTTATCCATTGTTTGAAAATAAATTATTTACAAGTTAATGTATTTTAAATGGATAAAAAAACAGACATAGGGCTGGAATCTCATGAAACAAGATGAAACAACGGGAGTAAATCCAAATCAGCTTTTGTTCATTCTGTGTTCCATATTTGAGAGATTTTTTTGTCCATCTATCAGAATTATTCTTGTTCTTGTATCCTGTTTTTTAAATGTTTATACCCAATATCAATACAGTCAAATCTTTCACAACCACAAACTTACGTCAGTTGAGTCTTACAAACTATTTACAGGCGGTCATATTATTTGTATTTGTTTTAAAATTAATTAGCAAGTAAAACAAATGCGTAATCAATGCATAACTCAGCGATGTTTTTGCTGAAATAATCCCAAAGGCATCTGTTTTCCAGAAGCTCATAATTTATCCCAGGAGCAGCCTTTACAGTTTATTAGAGCCAGGCTTTGCCACAAAAACATCACAGGTGATATTCTCGTGTAATGGAAACATGTCATGGTTTCATTGTCCCTTGATAGTAAACATTTATTGGTCTATGATTGAGGGAAAATTCAGTTTGGATGAACTGCCTTTGAACCACTCCTCTTCAATCAGGAATGTTGTTTTTGACATCTCTAATTTCAAACACCATTAAATTTAAACTTGTTCTTTCTCCTAATTGCACAAAGGATGTTTGCTGCTCACAAGGGGGCAGTGTGTGCAGAAGCAGAAATAATTGTTGTCTGTGCTGAGTCTTTTGTAGGGCCTGATAGCAGCACCTGATTCCCTTCTGGGCTTACATGATAGGTTATTCATATTTTATCAGATACCATTAGATACTGCTCATGGAGCCTGTTACTCACATGAAAGTGGTCGTTGTGGTGTAAAAAATCATTGATAATAGCAACTTCACAATGATAGCTTCTGAGAAGGATTCGATATAAATTAGCTGAAAAAATTATTCAGAGATGTGTAAGGATAATTATACCTTTGGTGTAAACAATGTTAACTTTCCTGTAATGCTGTGTTTTCTGTCATAGCACAGAGATACTCCTGACAACAACCCCGATACTCCTTTTGAGTTCACTGAGGAGAACAAAAAGGTAAGGTTTTCATCTGTGTTGAGCAATACCTTTAAGTACATTTTTGTTTGAGGCCAGTACTAATATCTGATATTTTCATTTTTTTATCTATTCTTATCTAAAAAGCTGAAACACAGGTTTTCTTTTTGATATTGTAGTAAATTGGTATTTACTACTGTAGTAGACAGTAAAATAGAAGCACCTGATCATTGTCACCAAGATAAAGGATTATTTTGTTACCTTCAACTTTGTATTACTTTTTAAAGCTAATCCATATACTTTTTCCCCTGCAGAGGATTGAGGCGATCATTTCAATGTACCCTATTGGACACAAGCAAGCAGCCACCATCCCTGTGTTGGATGTAGCCCAGAGGCAACATGGATGGCTCCCTATCTCTGCTATGAACAAGGCAGGGTGATTTTATTGACACTTTACAGCTGTGCGATGTGAATTTGATTTTTCTAATCAGTTGGGCAGCATTTTTATAAAAGATCATATGACACAATGTCTTACATGTCATGTAAGGGAACCTCACTGAATGCTTGTATTCTTTGTAATTTAGGTTGCTGAGGTGCTGGAAATCGCTCCAATGAGAGTGTATGAAGTAGCGACATTCTATACGATGTTCCTGCGTCAGCCCGTGGGAAAATACTTCATTCAGATCTGCACAACAACACCCTGCATGCTGTGCAACTCAGACAGCATCCTGGAGGCCATCCAAAACAAACTGGGTAAGAGAGCCATTTTCCAATTTATGGAGAGACACCAATGAAGAGACATAAAGGCAGATGCAAACAATTTTTTTATTGTGTATATTTGAGATAAATAGAAATTGGGAACAAACATGTAAATCTACAGCTGTCTCTACATTTCTGAGCTGGAGCAACAAAGAAGACATACAAGACTGAAATCGAGCCACAACTGCTAACCTACTTCAGCCTGTGTGACATTTAATAGAGCACCTTCTCATTTGTTATACTTTTTCTTATAACTCCCATATAGTGTTACAGCTGTGTGACTCTGTGATGTAATTATGTAATACTGCTTGAGCTAAAATATTTGTTGTTTCAGTAACATAATCTGCAGCTTGTCAGAGGAGATTAGTTGAATATAAAGCATGTCTTCATTTGTGTTTCAACAGGTATCAAAGTTGGAGAGACTACTCCTGACAAGATGTTCACGCTAATAGAAGTGGAATGCCTGGGTGCCTGTGTGAATGCTCCAATGGTCCAGATCAATGACAACTATTATGTGAGTGCTTGACAACTCTGTGCAGATGGCTTCCATACTGAACATTATAACTAAATTAACAAAATAAGGTTAAAACCTGACAGAGGGTACATCTCTCAGCCCCCTTTTAAAGAGTGCTGCATTTTTTCTTTGGAAGCCAAGACAGGTGTGGTACAGTCTACACTTGGAAGGCTTAAAACAAATGAAAAGGGAAGAAATGTATACTGCGACAGTAAAATAATCAGTCTTAAATTAACAATAATATGGTTGGAATAACAACATTTGCTCGTTCATGACCTCCGTCTGGAAAAAGATCAACCTTATAAGCAAGATATGATATGAAACCTTGCTTTTTGTATTTGTGGTTAAACATTTTCTGAAACTAATTCTGCACTCAATTACCGCAGGGAATTTGGTTACTGCAAGCTGAGCACAAGTGAATGACCCAATTAAAGCAAGTATGGCAGAGAAACTAGGAATTCTCTGTAACACCTCAAATTGCTGAGGCGTGATCATTGGAGGCAGAAAAGGTACAATGTGTTAACACTAAGAGTAAGGTAACATTGAGTTCACCATTTTAAGTGAATAATTACTACTCAGAAATTATTGCAGCCTTTGGATGTTAGTTTAATTTGGTCATCAGTTGCACACATGTAGTTTTATTCAAGATGGTACAGTTTATAAATAAGCATGTGTCAGACTGTTTCCGGCTTCTAAACATGGAAAGCACATGCAGTTTAAATGTCTCCTTCAGTACATTAACTTAATTGATTATGAAATACAAAATAATGCAGTGAATGAGCCCTTTTTTAATGCAAGCATTGTTGGAGAAGACCATACTGTCATCACCAGTTGTAAAACACTGCCTTCTGTGATTTGGTTGTTGCGTAAAAATAATCTGCCTTAATCAATCCTGCTTTGGTTAGGTTGAAAACAAATTAAAAGTCATTCAGTTATTAGTCAGTTTTAACCTCGTCAGCACTGACTTTAGAAAAACCACCAAGTTATTTAATGGCATGGATCTGAACTGACAGTTTCATTTTCTATTGTAGCATGTCGTTAACATTTAGCTCACTATTACAAGGTAATAAGTTCTTCCAGGCACCAAGAAAATGGCAGTATTACTACGTCTGATTCAGATTTGGAAGTTAAAAGCATCACAGTGCAGAATTATCCTGTATGTCCTTTTAACCCTGACAACAGTTATTTAGAATTTGAAAAGGTTTATTATTTAGCAAGTCAGGCCATTTTGATTTGCAGTGTAAAACCTGCTTTAATTTATGTGAAGAAATTCTTCTAATCATCATAAGCTCTTTGCAGTATTGCAAAAGTAGTCTTTCAGGTATTGCCTCCCAACCTTCCCCTCTCTCTCCTTAGGATTGAATTTAATGGGAACAGTAGATGCTCATATGGTTTGAAAAGCTGTTAAGATTTGAATAACCCAGCACGAGACCACTAGCAATGAAAACCAGTGCACTTTCCTGCTTTCTTCTCATTTATCCTCCTTTTTGTCTTGTTTCCAGGAGGACCTCACACCTAAGGACATTGAGGATATTATTGATGAACTTAAAGCAGGCAGAGTCCCACCACCTGGGCCCAGGTACATACAAAATACCGTCACAAAATAGTGATTATGTTTTTCTGGTTTATCAACTAAATTTGTTTGTAGAATTAACTATAACATTGTATCTACACTGATATAAACATATTGTCTTTTCCTTTGTCTACAGGAGCGGTCGTTTTTCATGTGAGCCTGCAGGTGGATTGACTTCTCTGACAGAGCCTCCTAATGGACCAGGTTTTGGTGTGAGAGCAGACCTGTAGACATCAGCCATAGTTTTCAAAAGCAACTTGTCCCTGAAGCTGATATTATGTTTAACTCAACATATTGTGTAAATAAATTGTTCATGTACCTATGCTCTTGGTGTCAGTGTGTCACTTACTCCAACACGAGAAAGGTAATATGACTGAAAACAGATCTAATGGTACAGATTATGCATTTATGATTTATAACTACAGCATCTATTTGGCACGCTTTACAAAAGAGCCTGAAATATCAGCACATAGGCCTGAAACAGTGTGTACTATAGATATTTTATGGACTCATTTATAATCTGGTATTTTCCAGAATTATTATTCTGCCATGTCTTTTTTATATTGTTCAGTTTATTGCAAAGTTTTTTTGCTCTGGACTGGACCAGACCAAAATGAACTAAATCTAAAATTCTTTGACATATAGTGTTGGAGAAAAATACAATTTTATTTTGTTAAATATCGACCAGCTGTAAAACATGATGTGCTTTAAAACAAAAGAAGCTTATGCCACAGTTTCCATTTTCATTGCTACTTAAGTGACAGCCTTCCAAGACAAGCTTATGACAAGCTTAAAGGCTTTAACTTGACTGACAATCACACAGTATATACATACAAAAGCATTTTGAAGAGTCATGTTCAATTGTGGAGCATAAAATGTTTGCATACTGGTCTACCCTCCAAAAATATTGACTTTATTAACTTAAATATTACAAACTTGAAAAAATCATATAATTTTATCATGCATTAGTTTGCCTGATATCATACCACAAATAGGCTTTCTGCAATTCGTCTAAGATTCCAAATGCCATTTTGATCATGTCATAGTTTCAAATATCCAAAAAGAAATTTAACAAGATGGAATTTTTAATAATTTGATGTTTAAAATTGATGTTTCTACTCAAACAAACTCAAAACTATCATTAATTAGAGGCTGCAACTCTAAGTTAAGTCTTATTAATCTGAATGTAATTACAGACATCTTAAATGAACATTTTAACAAGTCAAAATGTATCTTAGATTTATATTTTGACTGATACCTGAATTCCAGATATCTTAATCTGGTCAACCTATCCTATAATAAACCTTCTCCTCTTCCTGCAACCTGCCCTCTTCTCCATCACGCCCCGGTGGTGCGTTCACGTCCCGCCAGCGCCCCTCCCCCCGCTCCGGCTTCTTCCTGCGACTTTCAAGGCTGCTCTGCAACCGTAGACTGTATAAAACATTATGCATCACGACGCATGCGCGCTGCATACACCACGATGCAAATGTCACTGCGCAACCGGATCAAAGCTGGTTGCAGCGAGTTGAAGGGGTGAAAGGGCGAATTACGGCGAGATCGGGTTATTCATGTAATTGTGGCCACATTTTGTAACAATACTCATAAGAAAAACAGGAGCCGCCATTCCGCTGATAACCTCAAACGTGATGTTCGAGAAAATTCCCACTGACCGCAACACAGCAGCGGAAAAGATGACGTCAAGCGCCCATCACGGCTTCTCCCACTTCATTCCTTTCAGTCCAAATTCACACTCTAAAAGCCACAAACACGCATTATAAACGCCTCTAACTGACAAAATAGAAAAGCACGGAGCACATTTTTATCATTAAAGCCGCGGATTTACTCCCAGCATCGACAAAATGAGCGTTAAATCGTCTCACACATACCCGTCTCGCTCCATCCAGCAGACGGACGCCTTATAAGCTCGGCGGTGCTCAGGCGCTCACGTGACTCCCCTCGACCAATGAGAGCGACGCTTGCATGTTGTTGCTCGGCTTTTCTCCGAGCGGCTGCGATGTTTTCAAAACCCCAGCGATGAACGTCACTCGGCCGTAGGCTACGGTTAACGTCCGATATTTAGGAAATTGCTGTCTTATTGCGCAATATTCACATATAGCACAACCTGAATGAGTCGGTGGGAACGCGTAACCCGGTGTGAAGGTAAGCACAAAGGCGAGGTTTGTTGTTTCATTCCCTTCGGATCACACGGGAGCTAAAAATCCGAGTTAGCTATGTGGCTAAGTTCTGTATGCTAATGTTAAGCTAACGTGAAGTAAACTGCGTGCGAAAATTCACTGTTATGTATGTGTGTGTGTGCCACGTGTTTTACACACGTTGAGTACTTTCTGTTCTAAATTTCCACCCGTGTGTGCTTTTTAATAACTCGCCGCCTTTTGAAGCGAGAGCACAGGAAGGCGACAGGGAAAATGTCGGGGCGAAGCGGAGCGAGCTGGGTTAGCCCCAGCGAGCCAGCCAGCGAGGCTGTGGAGGGCTGGAAACAAGCTTGCTAGCTAGCTAGATGAAGCGCTGGGGAGGGGGGACGTTGTGAGGGCAGCGGAGGGGCTGCAGTGGGCTTTTGTCTCGGGCTGTGCTCAGCTCCCGTGTTGAATATTGACATTAAAACATGAAACGTGAACTTGAATATTCTACATGTTAGCCGCAGAGTTGCTTTACACACCACATTTGCTCGTGGGACGCATTTCAGGACATGAGGTTAATGATAGATCAGCTCGTTGTGTTTACTAAAGTTGAAAATTTGAGCGCTCAACAACATATTGCTGTCTGTGCATTGAAGGCAAGCGACATTACCGTGAGGTGGGTGGTGTTGTCTGCAATCATCTCGCCAACGCCACCGTTTATTTACAGCCAGCTCAGTTGTAGGCATAATGGCTCTAAAATCGAGGGTAAATTATAGTTATGATTTGCTAATTCGTACAAGGAACTAGCATAGCTTGAATAACCAGGAGCTTGCGCCTCCCAGCCAGTCACTGTGACATCTTGGGGGTGTGTTGCCTGATACAAAAGCTGCCTGTTTTTAGATGGCTGTCTGTGCAACGACTCGCTCTGATCCAACAAAACGTCAACCTTTTAAATTTAAAATACATGAAGTTAAAGAGCTATTTTGTAGAGACAGCATTTATACGCACTTTAGTGAAGCTTTTAAAACCTTCAACACATCACCAGTTGTACCAGACGATGGTAAAATTGACAGTATTTTAAATGCTATTCATCTCATATATATACAATTGACATTTTATAATACGTTTGACATAAATATGAATACATGAACAATATAATCACTAAAATCAACAAATGGTAGGTTATTCTAACAATATAAATGCTTCATTCAGCTGGGATTCTAAATACAGCACAATTTATCAGCTTTGATATATATTTCATGTTTTGTGTAAGGCAAATCCTAAAAGTGTAAGACTATGTTGGTAAAGTCAGGAAAAGGAAGGAAGCTGTAATTATTTTTAACGTTTTCTTCTATTTACAAAATAATAATTTTGTGATCTCAACACAACAGGATTTTCTTCCTTTTGTGATCACAAGAGAACACTTTGCCTTTCTGTTGCTGTGCTCAACTTGTGATCATAAAACAATTACGCTCAAGAAGAAAAGGCTCATGTCAACAATACATAGGAAATTATGCCACGGTTGCTGAATGATTATTTCATTAGCTCAGTGATCTCGTGAGAACAAACTTGTTGTGGTAACATCAAAATATTTCTCTTAATACCTCAAAAAACAACAATAAAAACTCATAACCCCTGCTCATCCGTACCTTATATTACACTGAATGTAAAATTAACATTTGACTGGTCACTAAAGAATGTATCAGCCACCATGGGTATTTGAATACAACCAGTCTTCTAGATATCTCCAAAGGAAAATTGTGAAGATTAACAGACATCAAAGCCAACCAATATTTGTCCATTTGCTGTTAAGTTTACACTGTACATGGTGGGGTGATTGGATGGCATCAGTCTGTGTTTTTTGTCTAGCTAGTCACCACATATTCTCACATGGATCTACATAAAACGTTGTAAGGCAGGGAGGTCAAGCAAAGTATCCTTGAACGGCCAGTTTTGTAGGTTTTCATTTGGCTAAAACTAAAAACTACATTTAGTCATTTCACTCATTATCACATCTTAAACCAGAGTGGAGGAATTCATTGATGAAATTGTGGTAATATACTTTGGGTTAAATGACAACCTGCATACTTTTAGTTTTCCATGACGCACAATATTGATCATTACTAACTAAAGCAGCTGTAAAATTTAGTCCTTGATTACCAGGAAATGCACAGGTCTTTGGGAGTTTTACTTTAATGTAGTTGTTACTTAATCCATTATTCACTGGTTTGGTAACATGATGTTGTTATTGTTGTTGTTAGCATGTTTTTATATAGGTGTACAGTAAACAAAAATGTTGCGAGGCATAGCCCTGGCAGTGTAGAGACTATAGATTTTTTTAAATAAAAATATCTTATTCTTCTCATATTATCATAATAGTGTGTCAGTTGTAAGCATGGTGTCTGCTGCCACGATTGATGGTCTGCCCAGCCAGTTTGTAGTTAATTGTATGTGGTGGGATTAGCAAGCTTTTTGTTAATGTGCCAGTGTAATCAGATTCACCGACTTTGCCAAGCATGATTTTTATAGATATTCTTTTAGTGCTCACGGTGAGTTTGTCCTAATATTTCAATACTCTACTGCAGGTCCAAAACAAAAAGGACATGAGAGTGGATAAAGATCCTGCATATTCTGAATATTCTTGGCAACTGAACATGCATCAGATGGTGATTTGGCTGAGAATGAAGGAGAAGTCCTGCAGTGCAAAAGGTTGTAGTGTGAGAATAGGGTTAAGACAAATCATTGATATTGCAATATATCACCATACAGTTTTTGCAATGTATTATTGGTACTCTGGCATTTGTACCGCAGTACCTTTTTGTTGCGTCATTGAGGCAGAGGTGTATCCTTTTCTTTTCTGCAGTCACACTGAAATGTTACGCTTTCTGGCGGTTCAGTCTTCTGGCACCATAGAGGTGTTTGACATTGAAATGACGGCACATGTGTTTATGTTGCCTTGTTTATAGAAAAGGCTGTGTCTTCAGACCACTATATAAACCTCTGTGGAACTGAACACTCTTCAAAATGCAGTGAAAAAATAGTATGGCATTCATTTTCCCTTAATCTTGTGTCTTTAAGGGTATATTTCACTCTCAACACAGCTAATATTGTGACACACCTCACACTTACAGCAGTGCCATCTTTTCTCTCATAGCTCTCAGGGAAATAGTTGACGTAGATTAAACAAACTATGTTAGTGACTGTTCACAGACAAGGCAGACTCCTGTTGTCCTCTAAATGGACAGCTTTTATCCCATTATGTGACTTAAATGATGAACCACAAAGCTCATATTGGTGCTCCAGAGGAGGAGCGAATTTATCACTTTTGCCCTCTGGATCGACAAATTCTGGTGACTGTACTTTTAATTCATCCACTGAGTTCTAGTTTTTATTCTGGACCAATGTGATTGCATTATATTGTTGTACTATAAGTGTGGTTAAACTCATTATCCAACTACAGTATATGACATACACTTATGGAAATTAGTAATTTGGGATGCAAAGCTTGTCCATTTAATTTGGGAGGCTGCTAGAGTCTGTTGTGACAGCCATCATTTTTCCTGTGTAAACTCCAACAGGTAAGACCCTCTGTGCACCAAGGTCTTGGCAGTTTTAATGGCCTTCATAACTTTATCATATTGTATTTTAAAGTGATACTAGAACAAGCAGTTCCACTACAAGACACTTTCAAAGTATGTGCCTTTGACTTTCATGGTCAACTCACTAATTCCACCATTAAATCTCCACATGTGTAGGCTGAATTGAACAGCCAGTGGCCAAATATTGGTTGACCTTGACTGATGCCTGTCAACAGAATATGACCTTTTATTCTGTGCGAATGGTGAGAGTGCAGCTTTTTAGTCAGGACTGGTGTTAGATGTGTTAATATCCACGTCCTCAACATTTCTAGCAGGATTTCCTTGACTGAGTCATTTTGATCTTGATTTGTTGCTCCTCCAACGCCCTTTATTTCACTATTACCAATCTTTCATTCTCACAGACTTTAGATTTGTTGTTATTGCTTACCTATAGTGCCTTTGCACGGTTTGTTAAATGGTTTAACACATTTTTGTAATTTGTTCGTACAACTTGGTGAAAAACTGGGAGCATTTGGTTGATGGAAGAGAAAGATCTTCCCACCAACCTAAATGCACTGTGATTGTTGTCTTGTAAGTATGAGCTAGCGTAGATGCATGATCAAAATGGAGATATATGTCGGGGGGGGAGTATTCAGCATGTTAAAATTTTTTTGATTGAGCATATTTTCTGTGCAGATATTCACATCTAATGTGCAATAAAGTGGAGTGACACAGGGAAAAGGTATTGAACACACAATATACAATACTTTGTTTGCACCGACAGCTTCAAGACGCTTCCTGTTCGAAGAAACAAATCTCTCACAGTGTTCAGGTGGCGTTTGGCCCATTCTTCCACACAGTCACAGATAGTCTTTAAATCTTGAAGGTTCTGGAGAGCCTACTGGTGAATTTTGATCTTCAGTCCCTTCCATAAATGTTCTATCAGGATTAAGTCTAGTGACTGATGGTGCCATTTCAACACTTTTATTTCCTTCCTCTGGGACCTATCGACAGTCTCCTTTAGGCTATGTTTTGAATCGTTGTTCTGCTTGAAGGTTCATCCACAACTCGTCCTCAGGGCCTTGGTGGATGGCAACAGAGTCTTCTCAAGAAATTTCCTAGTACATGCCTCTCTTCATTTTCCCTTTTGATAATTTGGATTCTGTCAGTACCATGAGAAGAGAAAAAGGTATGGTAGGAAATAAGGTGAATTGTTTGTTGCAGCCCTGCTGTGGTGCTAGACTGAAGAACTTTGACAGTGCATTTGGTCTGTTTGAAATATTATTTTCTTCATCTATCATGGCAACATTCAGTGCCAACATTCATCCTCTGATCTCATCCGGATGCATTGAGTGACAGGTCTGGATGCACAAAAATCAGATGTTCCTCTGATTTCTGCCATATCGTGAAAATCATATGAGGGCGTCTGCAGTCACATACATTTTACATGCACAGTCCAGGCAATGTTCATACAAGCAAAGAGGAGGAGACAGTGGGGAAAAAGGAATTGCAGATGTATGTAAAGAAACACAAGCTGCATAATTGGAAGGTGTAGTTAAATTTGTCTCATTAACAGCCTTTACAACCTGATGTCTAGTCACGCTGAACTGACAAATTTGCTAAATTATTTTTGAACCTTTTCAAGATTTCCTCACTTGGTAAACATTGACATAGAAAGAATATACTTTTACCATGGCTACTGTAGCATGAGAGGCTCAGAATATCAGGTTATGAGATGTTTGGACTTATGCCACTATGCTTGCAACATTTCTTCAACAAAACAGATTATGAATTCTGGCTGTAATAAAGCTAATAAAATATTGACCTTTCACATAATACTTGAGTATAATATACTGTAGTACACTGCAGTTCCTCTTTTTTGTTTTGAGAGATCACACCAGGGCAGTATCTTCAGGGAAACCCCCCAAAACGGTCAGTTTTTGTTTTACTCCCTCAGCAAAGTGAAGACCAGCACCTCTTCAGTGTTAACACATTACTATCAGTCATTATTGTGACCTGTGCCCCTCATAATTCAGGTCTTTGTGTAGGAATTCCTCTAACTTGGTAGTAGGTAGAGCAACATTTGGAAAGGTTGGAAAAAAATGAACAAATGAAAAAAATCCAAAAAACTGAGAGCTAAAGACAGAAATGATCTGTTTCCTCTGTTTCAAACATCTTAAAATTCAGCTCTGTATCACTTTCGCTTCAAGCTGTCGACCACATTTATTGTGTTGCAGTTCAAACAAGACTGAAAACATTAGTGCCGTTTGTGATATGAAGTGCCTCTACCCTGAGCTCATGTGCAGTTGGCTCGATCAGCCGAGTGTCTGCGTCTTTCTAGAGGCCCTGCAAGTGTGCGTTCGTGCGTGTGTGTATCTTTATGTGAAGAGGGTGGAGCCTCCTGATTACACAACATGTGCTAGCCTTTGCCAGCAGCTGAATGTGTGCAGAGTGTTGTTTTTGTTTGGTACGTTGAGTGCAGTATCTCGGTGTGTAACGGCTGATGTCGCCGCGATAATCCACCATGTGCTTTGAAAGACTGACAATTTGAGAGCCTGTGACCTTCCTGCAGAGGAATACAGCATGACAACGCAGAAAGGAGGTGGAAGGAAAAGCTGGGTTGTAATATTCCAATGTTCTGGGTTTTTAACTATTAATGAGGCCTTAAAGTTTCCTTTTATGAATGAGCAGTGAAAGAAATGAGAGCGCATTGGTAGTTTAGGGGGAAAAAGACAATTTGACAAACGGTGTGTGGTTTGCATTCTTCTTTGCTTGGCTGCTTTCACTTAACTGATGCCTAAGAAAGCAGTCATATCCTGTTTACTCTGGCTCCCACAGTGACCATGCTTTCTGAGGGCTAAAGACCCTCCTACTACAAAATAGGTTAATGAGTATTTCATTCACAGGACAATTTCTGTGCATGTTTTTGATTGGATTCGTTGCATCAAGTATAGTATTTCCCTGACCTTGACTTTTATTTCTGAAATGTGGTACAACATGTGGTTATTCATTGACAGTGGTATGCTTTAGTGTTCATGCTGCTTCAACACCATGCATGTGTTCTTGTTTTTGTTTGCTAAATGTTAGCTCAAGACACCATGGACACATCCATGAATAGTTTTCAGATCAGCTAAATACATTATTAAAAAAGCAATATAAGGTCTACCCTAACAACACTTTCCTAAAAGCGAAACTTGTAAAGGAATAAGAATTTAGATTGTTTGCTTTCAGGCTCAGTGTCTTATCAGCTATTTTACTGTCATTAGAACAATAGAATGAGCACAATTCATACTCATGGCAGTTTCAAAGCACTTTACAAACATTACAAGACTGAATAAATGAAACAGCATTGTGTTGAATGTGTTTTGTTTACAATAATTCAAGGGGGGTCTTGTTCACATTGCGCTACATAATATGTTTACAATTAGACTATTCTTGTTGCATGTTAGGTTCAAATTTGCACAACATGATGACTAATGTTGAATATAATGAAAGCAGAACTCATCATTGAAATAGAATTTAAACAGTCTGTCAAAACAATTTCAGAGACCAGTTAAAATGACTCACTATCCTGGATAATGCTGTCAGATCTCACCTCGCTTTAAAATATTCTTTATTTTCTATTCTTTGTTGTCATTGCAGAAAAGAAAATGGTTGAAAAAGATGACAGTACCTTAGGTGATGTATGGTATTAGTATAAACATGGAGAAACATCACTTAACAACATTGAATGCCTCTTAGTGCTTCAGCCAATGTAGTAGTTGCATAATGCAGGAGTAATTGTTTCCCAACTAGTCTTATGTTTAGGGATGCACAATACTACTTTTTTCAGACCAAATACAAGTACTTAAATTTGAGTACTTGCTGATACGAATGCTTAGTAATACCATCAATACCATCATTGTCAAACGGGTGGGTGAAAAGTAGCTCCTTTAACAGAAGCAGTTTAATGAAACAGAAGAACCCGCACAACGCAGTGTTCAAGGAGTTTGCTAATGCTAGCGGTGGGAATGGCAGCAAACACTGGAGAAACAAGAGAAAATGTCCAGAGACAACACACAGGTGGTAAAAATAACAGGAGCTCTCACCCCGTACATTAGTCTTAATGACCAGCCATTGTCAGTTGTAGATAATACGGTGATTTCATCTTCCCTGCGTACTGGAGTCGAGGTATGAGAATCCCAGCTGTCACCACATTACAGACACTGAATTACCAAAGCTGCATGACATGAACACAGCAAAAAGCACATCAACAGCCTTTTGTAGGACATTTCAACTTCACCACTGGTATTTGGACTCGTAGTGTCAGTCTAATGCCTCGCATCAGTTTAACTGCTCGGTGGATTGATGAGGATTTTACTCCCTAGAGAGTCGGCTTAGTTGTCGTCTTGCATGCCCCCTGGACCCCCTTAGCTAGCTACTTTTCCCACTGACTGGTGACATCCTTTTTGGAAAGCCCTGATGTATGTATTTGTTTGCTCAGTAGCATGTATATTCCCCACATTCTGAAGATAAAGATGCTGTGTCAACCTTTACACGCTGGCCTCATCGCGGCTTACTCTGGCACTGCAAAGCTGTGGTTTTGGCACAGCTCGGGCAGCCATGTGTTGGGCCTGTGATCGGATCGACATCTATCAAGACTAATAGACTGTGGCAGGTGTAAATGGAGTCATGTCTTGAATGTTGTAATGAAAACTGACGCAGCATTTCTCTCATGGTTTATTTTTCAAAATGAGGCCCGTTAGTTGCTCATATTAATTCCTTGTGGTTGTGACACCTTGTTGGCGGGTTGTTTTTGTTTTGTAGTCATGCAAGTCTCCTTGGGGACAAAGATGACAAAATGGTATTAATTTGCATGGTACAAAATTACTGTTTCAAGTCAATACAGTGTTACAGTATTACTGCCCTTGTATGTTATTTATGGAAATTTAGAAATTTGAAGTGAGGTTTTTAATCATTTCTACTGTGGAATTTCTGCCGTTGATATTGAAGTTTCCCTGACAGTTAAACAGCAACAGTTTTCCAGTGTTTGGTTCAGTCATGTGAGCTTGACGCTGTGGGGAAATAAGAACAAGACCCACGCCTGGGTCCTAACCTTTGCTCTAATCCCTCCCCCATTCCCTCTCCCCTCCCTTTTAACCCATAATCAGCAGTAAAGACTTCATTGTTCTTGTCCGTTTCTTGGGTATCTGATCATTGACCTACATTCAGAGCGGTGGCAGTAGGCTTCTTAAGGTTCCCTGAGTCTCTCTTGGACCAATTTAATGGGCGTGTTTCAGTGGGCTGAGCCTTATTCTCCTGCCAGTAAAGTTAACCCTATTTACGCCTCTCGCGTACAAACATTAGCTATTTTATGAGGCTTTTGATTTGTGTGCGAGCCATGCCCTAAGCCTCTCCCTTGTAAATTTAGGGCTATTCCTGTTTTTATGGAAGCTTTTAAGTGATGGATAAGTCTGTGAAACAGTTCAGCACCCAATCTTACATAAGAATACACTTTTAGGACACATAAAGTACATTATGTCTGGGTCTTACAACAGCTTAATGCTTGGATTATTATGAATTAAGCCAGAAAATTTGGTGTCATGAATTTATTTTGTCCAAACTAGCATGATATGTCCTTAGTTAAAGAGGAGACTATGCTTGATGTACTGTAGATTGGGCAGACAATTAACCAGTTGGTCCACTTGGTTGACTTGTTCATACGTTTATTCACCACTATTGACAATGGTAGTCCATGCTTTTCCCATGTGTGAGAGGTTGAACCAGAGCTCACCTCCTCTTCCCAGGAACATGACTGGCTCATTTATGCAACCGAACAACTACTGGAACGAAGGCCAGACGCTCTGGTTGGAGGAGGCGTGTTTTGTCTGTCTGGGGTTAGGGTAGCGAGAGGTGAACAGACGCCTTGAGGCATCCAGTGTCACTAGCTGTTTGTTTGTCCGTGTCGGAAATATGCCTTCAGTTCAGACAAGCCACTGACGGGAGAAGAGCTGCATTTAAGTTGCGCATGAAATTTTATGCTTTTGAATTTGGTTGACAGTTAAGGCAGAAGGAATGTGTGATTTTTACTTGCATCAACAACTTACGAGATGATTATTGCTGGACATACTATTACTACTTAGTCTAACAGACACAAACCAAGCTCAAGTTATGAAGACATTAAGATTAAAATTAACCAGAACGTATTTGGTATTTTTGTGCAATTGATCTTAAAAAATGGAATTGATCAATGCTCCATCATTTTAACAATATAGATTACTGACATTCTGAAAAATAGGATTTTCTTTTTGTTTTATCAACAGGAAGATAATTGGACAGGACATTTCTAGGGCACATAACAGATTAGACAGATTTGTGTATAAAAGTGTGAGGTATATATATTGCAGGCACATAAATTGGTCAATAATATAACAATAAATGCTGTTAGTCTGTCTGTGTGTGTGATCATGTTGAAGATGGCTGGCTCTTTGCTGGGTATTGTTGCCTTTCCTGCCCCTCTGCTTTAGTCTCAGTAATCGGGCCTTTGCGCCTGGCTTTGTCCTGCTACTCATTAGGGAGTCGGAAGAGGAGGAGGAGGAGACGACGGCTGGGACTGGATGCGCAGCTGAGAGAGACCTCCCCCATCATTTAGCCTGACGGCATACAGGACCACAACCACGTGACCGGCTGTTTACTGTCGCAGCAAGCGTAGTGCGTCTCCTTGAGCATGTTACAGGATTTGCCTTCTATTGTATGAAAAAAAATGGCTCTAGCTTTAATGTAGATTTCAAATATTCTTGCTAATAATCCGCTCTGTTTTATTTCTCCCGGTGTAATACATTTTAAACACGACGATCCACTCAGAGCTTGTTTTCCAGTAGGTTCCTTTGTGTGCAGTCGTAAGTGCTGCCACATGGGAGACCAGAGGAAAATCACATGTATTTTTCACATTGTGTGTATGAGAGCTCACAGCAGGCAGTACTATGGAAGCTGTAGTGGAGTAATGTTGCTGGTGGTGGCGGCGGCAGTGGTGGTGTACTCCGTGCTCTGTGTGTCAGGCTCAGTGCTATTCTTAGCCCTCTTCCCTCCCTGTCCCATCCTGCAGTCTGTGGATCAGGTTACCGTACTGTGTGTGCTCTCCATCTATCCCAGCTACACCACCACGCGCTTCACCACCAGCCCCGCCCCCCACCCCATCTATTCAAACCCCCAAACTGCTATACTCAATGCAAGGACATGCACTGAAGCAGCCGCTCTGCTGTCAGGGCCAACATGCTCCAGCACTACAGGGAAATGGTTGTTATTGTTGTTAGTCAGGAACCAGTGGAGTTGAAGTGCAGGAACACCAGGTTATAAATAAATACAGAGACATCTGCTTCTCAGAAGGACCAGCAGTGCAGCCAGCACTCTTAACTTGGGATTTGACTGACTTTGTTCAGTCAGTGCAGGTGGATGTTTAGAAATTGAGAGCTCCATATTTTTTCATTACAAGTGGTTTGTCATGTCCAGGCTTAAAGAGGATAATTTAGAAACTGTGTTATATTTATAATTTATATAATCTGAAAAGTAAGTTGACCTCCAGCCCTGATGGCAACCGTGTTTTGGTCATCCTTTAAATGTGGCCACATGGCAAACAGAGCCCAGCACATGACCAGGACAGAAGGTTTGTATATTTTAGAGCCTGGAGGATTAGTTTTTTTTTTTTTTAGTAGGGATGCAACTAATGATTATTTTTATTATTGATTTAATCTGTAGATCATTTTCTTGATGTGTTGCCTCCAAAACATCAGAAAATGGAAAAAAACTACCCGTCATATTTTCCTTCAGCCGAATGTGACGTCTTTTAAATATTTGTTTTGTCCCATCAACAGTATAAAATCCAAATGTATAAGACAAAGAAAAACAGAAAATCCTCACAATTGAGAGCATAGAAATGAATGAATTTGGGGCATTTTTGCTTGACAAATTACTTATGTGAATAATCGAATATCAAACAAGTTGCAGATGCGTTTTCTGTCAGTTAACAAATCCATTAATTGAGTAATTGTTTCAGGTCTATAATAGATCAAGTAGTTACAGCTATTTGATTATAGATGAAGTTTTAATTGTCAGTTTTTTTAAGCAAAAATGCTGCATCTCTAAAGTAGGGATTTACTGCTTTTCCCTGTTTTTTATTTCATATAACTGAATATTTTAGTACTGTTGCACAGATAAAAACATTTGAAGACATCACTTTGGGATCTCAAACAGACATTTTTCACTATTTTCTGACATTTTATAGGCAAAATGTTTATTTTATTAGTAGAGAAAATACTTGGCAGATGAATCAGTAATGATTCAATCATTAGTTGCAGCCCTAGTATATTTTGTTTTGTTTCTTCAGTGTCTTCTTCTTGGCTGCTGAATTATTTACCACATTGCTGATGTTGAGGCCGAGGGAACCAGCCATCCTGAGTGTCTCTAGTGTCTCTTTGTAGCATTCTCACGCTCTTACAGACGTGATTTTGCAGTTTGATAGTCTGTTTCATTGGAATTAAGTGGGTTAGGTGGTTGTTGCCATCGCTGTTTTCACTGCACGGGATCCAATGTCAAACTAATCTCAGTTTTGGTCTCTGTGAACTGTAGTCGTCATCAAGGCAGGGTTTGATCTAGACTTGAAACAGTCCAAGGTTAATGGCAGAGCTTGCAGGGGCTTATGCAGCCCTGAGCTGCTCATGAAACGCAGTGAATGCGAATGCCAAACTGGCGAGAGCCCAAATACCTCTGTAATTATAGTCACACCCTCCTCGCCTCGTCTCTGGGCCAGATTGGAGTCCTGTCAGCGTTTGTTTTCTGGTCTGGTCCCAGGCTGTCCATACTGCTTTAATACCCCCGATACACTAGCCTCTTTACACCAACATGTTCACTGTGGGCTCAATTCCCCCTTTCAGCTGCCTGAATGACGGTGCTGCTGCATACTTGCTATCTGCTGACTAATGATGGACCTCTCGCTGGCCTCGGCTGAGCAGCAGGACCGTGTGTTGGAAAAACAATACCTCTCAACACTCTGCTATTACTCAGGATCAGCAAAGGTTGTAAAGGTATCTGAAGAAACAAAATGTTCAATTCCTTAGAGGAGTCCAGGCGTCTTATTCATGATATTTTAGTACTGAAAACAAATCCGACTGGAGTCTGTCTGGAAAGGCAAATGGAATGTGTAGCTTTTTAAATGTGCCCTTTTGACTTGTAAAGATAAAAACATTTTCATAGTCTTGTAGTGTTTTATGTATTTAAACCCCAAAAGCTTGATTAATATTGATTTAATTGCATATTCAGTTTAACAAACTGAAATTACATGAAAAACCCTGGATTTTTTTTTCCTTGATTGGAATTGTTTGGCCAATAGATTGGTAAAATGATCAATAAAGCCCATCACAAGTTCCCACAGCCTACTGTGACATCTTCAAATCACTTGTTTTATCAAGACGAACAGTCCAAAACCCAAAGCTGTTTAATTTAGATTGATATAAAGCAGAGAAAATCAGCAAATCCTCATGATTTAAATAAAACTGTAACCAGAGAAAATTTAATGTGCTTGCAAACATCCTCTGTATTCAAAACATACATTACAAAAACCACAGGGAATCCCATATTTTGAAAAGTTAGGTCAGACAGAACCTACATTTTAGAAATAATAACCACAAAACAGGTTGCAGCAACAGCAGTTTCCTTCTCTTTTCTTGTTGTGCGGCAGAACAGTCGTTCTGTTAATGCCTCTGTCTTGGAGGTCTTAAGCTGCTTAAACTTGTAAGACTTGTGGCTTTCACATAAATCCTCGATGAGCCACATAATTGCCCCATGTGAAGGTGATGTGTATGAAATGTCAGAACGTGCTTGTTATCTTGATAACATCTCATAATTGAAGGCCTGCAGTCAGTTATGATCCATTTATCTGCAGTGGTAGCATGTTTTTTATTTTGTTTCATACACAGGCATTGATTGATTGATTGTACTGTCACTGTTGTCTGGGCTGTTCATGTTTGTTTGACTGGCTTGTTTGATTCTTAAGTCATACCCTCCACATTTTGGTTCATTGGCTGCTTGTAATATTACTTCTGTCCTTTTGAGTATTTCTGTCTTAGTTGTATGGCTATACCACAATATATATCTTCTCTAAAATATTTCATATTGGTCATATTTCATTTGGTCGCCTGTCAATTATGTCTTATTCCCTTTACTTCTCTATTTGCTATAACTTCCAGGGAAACACAGTAAATTCAAATATGATGATATGGTCATCTACCACATCACACATTAATTGATATTTGAATATCTTGAATATATTCAATATATCACCAATCCCTACTTAATTGTACTTGCATAAAATTCACTTTTCCACAGCACGGCAAACCCCATGCTTGTCTAACAAGTACTACATATAGGATAGTGTGGTGTGTAGCTCTGCCTCACAGGATAATTGTTTTGCAGTCCCTGCCAGAGTCACAAAGACCCAAATGACTGGATGCCCATAGGGATGTAAACAGTACATGTGGATGTACACTAGATGTTTCTGGCAACCTGGCAAGGTTAAATGGGTTGTGAGATTGATGAATTTGCGGCTTTCCCTTGTCATAAATGATATTGAATTAAATATCTTTATGGACTTTTGGTCACAAAAAACAAAGCATGTGAAGATGCCACCTTGGACTTCACTATTTTATAATTATTTGTTTAATTAATCTATTAATTTTCGGTCTATAAAATATCAGAAATGAGTGAAAAAAGAGTCCAAGTCGACATTCGCCAGATTGCTTGTTTTGTCTGACCCACAGTTCAAAACCAGAAGATATACAATTTGAATACTGATATGAAACACAAG
Organism: Holacanthus passer; assembly: GCA_025331565.1. NCBI lineage: Eukaryota > Metazoa > Chordata > Actinopteri > Pomacanthidae > Holacanthus > Holacanthus passer. The sequence continues at coordinate 80,016 of JAFREQ010000212.1, read as the reverse complement.
TAGTACAAATATTTTCATTTGAGAAGCTGGTGCCAGTGGAAAAACTATGACCACTGGATTAATTGATTACTATTTTTATTTGAACACAACTCCACTTATCCGTGAATGAGATAATTAGTTTCTGATTGAAAGACATCTCTGGAATTGCTGTGAAAATGTATTCTGTATTCTTTGGTAAGATGGGTCACCCCTGGTAGAGTCATACCAATTCTCTTCTTGGTAAAGTCAATGTTTACTTTATATATCATAGTTGAGTTGTAATTGGATGCATATTGAGTAATGGGGCTGTCCCATTCACTTTGGAGGCTGTTTCACAACTTATCAGTGGCTCTCTGGTTTCCTAATATAGACATTACTGTTTGAGTTCCCTTTATAGGATATTTCTGTCAAATCACATTTGATGCTCTTTGTGAGAGTGCGTTTAAAAAAAGAAGCAGGGAGAGTTTATACAAAGTACACGAGAACGGGGCCTTGTGACTGAAAACGCTGATCTTCATGTGACAAGTTAACTGACACATGCCATTTCGACTTCACTGCGCATGTTCAGCTGAGTGTTATACTTTCTCCATTCCCTGTAGGCGCCCGCAGTGCCCCCATTGACTCTGCTGCATGTGTTACTACACTGACAGAAACCACATCAGAGAGAGCTTGGTTATACTGATGAGTAGGCCATTGTGACAACATGCAGGGGGGACGGTTTTCTCGCAGAACTTTAAGAGTCCCTAAAGCTGTGATTCATGCTGCCTCATGTAGTTGTTTCCTGCCTGATTTTTCAGGTCAGTCTCAACCAGTGGAATGGAAATTTCAATAAAAATCCCAGATTACTGAGCCACTCAACCTACAGAACACAGCTGAATTACACTTTGTAGCTTTCCTGTTTCATACGCTGCCACTCCACTCCTCTGTGGGGTTAAGCGACCTTTCTTTACTTAGCTCTTGTTTCCTCTGTGATGCAGTCATTTGCTGAAAACCTGGCCGGTAAACAGTCTCTATGAAGAATTGTCATATAATTGCACCTGCCTTTAAACATGTCTCCTGTTGTTTGCCAGTATCTGGTGCAACAACACTAGGCCAGTCATCCAGTCAGACTGTGATTTGGCAATGTTGAAATCCTTCTCATTGCTTTTGTTTTCCGTCTCCAGGTGCATGATGAACCTACTGTGCTGTAGCTGTCACAGCTAGTCAGGTGCCGCACCATGGCCAAACCTGGGAGCGACAGAGATGGAGCCATGGTGGATAAGCAGGCGGGGAAGAAGGTATGTGAGCACAGACACAGAATAGAACTGAAGACAACACTTGAGCAAGAAGCATACCAAATTAATTTCTGTGTTTATTCACTCTGCCATCCTCCAGTATTAAATAGGTATAATGAATGTTGTCTGTGTAGAGCTCCATGAAATGTTAGGTTATTTTCTTTTAATTCTGATCTGAATCATACAAATAATCTAGTGTGAAATCAGATCCCAAGTCGAGGCTCAAAATTCGTTCTTGATCCTGAAACCAGCTGTTGACAAAATAATCTTACCTCACGGTCCATTTAGTAGATGGAGATCATAAAACATAATCTTCATCAGCAGATGGAGTTTGCTCAGTTGTCATGGAATCCTAGATGTTTAAATTTCCAATTTTTTAGAGCACTTGAGCAGTTGACAAAACTATTTCAGCTCAAGGTCCTTTTAGTGGCTGATCCCAAGTCATTTTACCTGTGACTTATATTTGAGTACTTTAGTCAGTCAGCAATTCAATAAGTAAAATTTGCATTATTTATCTGAGACAGTGGCCATAATGTTAGTGGTTTGGCTCAGTCAGTGTTAGCATGGAGGGCTACGAGATTAAAAAAAATGCTCAGCAGATAGACTTTCTATCAAATGCCTCTGAGTCAGAACTGAAATATCTGTATGAGAGTGTGTTTTATGCCTTGGCACATTTTTGCACCTGGCCAGCTCTTGTTTCTTCATGGTGATAAGTTTCCTATCACAGTAATATGTATAACTGTCTCTGCAACTGTAAACACACTCCTTACCAATTCGTTGGAACACTGAAGATGTGCGGTTTTAAATACACACATCTGGGTGCTGGCAGGGAGCACATCTAACGTCCTCTACACTGTCCTCCCTTACCGCTATAACAGCCATACGTATACATGTTGACATTGATGCTAATATTGTGATTCGATCAGATGTGATTCACAAGTAATCCAACAATATAAATTTGAATGGGTTCAGAGGTTCTATAATGCTACAGTGCAACACTACTTATTTATTTTTTCCATAAATGGGACAATTTATGTCTGCTTTTCATATTTAAGGCAAAAGTGCTTCTCATCCTAACGCTCCTCTACTTTTAACACTGCCAGACACTTCAGCTTTGCACAGCTGGCACATTGCTTCACTGAGATCAAAGAAGCACCACACTGCAGACATTTTTCCTCCTGCCAGAAATGTATTTTACTGCACCAAAGTGCAGCTCACTAAACTACTGGTACTGAAAGGTTTGTCTGCAGATCAGAGTGCAACAACCCGGTAACAGGAATTCAAAGACATTTTGATAATACAGATACTATTGATGTAATATTTAGGCCTGATGCAGTGGGTGCTATCATTGATGGCATTACTGGACTGTTTTCCTCATCACCAGCCCTACTATAAGTTTAGCAATTTTTGAAGAATCCTGATAGTCTCCATGCACATGCAAAACCATTTTAATTGATGCAGGTAAATGCAAAGTTATATTCATAAAAACAAACTGCAGCTGCATGTGGGAGGGATCAAATTTAACATTTTCTGTATGGTGGGAGTCATTGTGTTTGTAGCTTAATTATGGCCCAGACTTTGGTCACCACAGAAAATAACTAATCCCAGTGAGGCGGTACCTGTGTTTAGAATTGAGTGTGCTTCTGTGTATAGACAAGATTGCCTCAGTGTATCTACAGTAGTTAATTGTGAGTCCTCATTAAATTAGACCTGTAGAGTCTTGACTCAGTTACTTAACATGTTAGACCTGCAAAGCCTCTTTTATACATTAGCTGTAACAGTTTTTGTTTTTTGCACGATAACATCAAATGTAATTGTGAAATGGTTGTTTCAGCATGAAATTTAAAAATCAGACTGTAAGGGGCCGCTTGTCTGTTTAATAGATTTGAGTCATTCTGACTGAAGGGAAGGCATTAAACTAAAAATATTAGTATTTAAAGCTATCCTCAGAGTTTGACTTGGACTAGTGTGAAAATTCTCACACTGCAACAAGCTTAGTTTCTTCTGTATTTTATTTCTGTGTTCAAAAAAAAAAAAAAAAACTAGTCGCTCCTGAGCTTTTGCTCTTCACTTGGCAGAGACTCTGCCTTGGGAATAAGGTTTTGGTGAGTCATTTAGGCAAACCGGCTGCCTGCAAGACCCAAACAATATGTTGCAGAGACACAACACAGCCTGTAATATAATCGTCTGCACTTTGTTATGTTTGTGTCATGTTTTAGCAAGTCTTAGTCTCATCTGAAATACTACCTGCACAGTAAGCTCAACCCTTTTGTTGTCAAGCTCGTTAACAGACCTTTTCTCAAAAGGGCCGCCTAGGTATATTTACCGTCTCCTGACTGTATTGTTTGCATACACACACAATTTACAAATGTGGCCACACCTTTGCTGTATTGGAAATGCCTGATTTTTGTTTTTCATTTCCTCCTCACCTCTGACAGAGCAAAGACAAGTTGTCCCCTTTCACCAAAACTCCGAAGCTGGACCGGAGTGAATTGCTGGGGAAGGAAGGGAAAGCCAAGTCTTCCATGAAGCGCAAGCTCTCCTTCACTACCAGTCCGCTCCGGACCGAGGAGCGAGACTCTGACACCGGTAAGAGCGGTTACTGCTCCTCCCTACTCCACTTTCAACTGCCATGCTGCTGGCTGGCTGCCATGTCCTCACAGTGCCCCCTGGTGGCCTGTTGTTGAACACTTTCTTTAGAGACTGACTGGAGGTCAGAGGGTTTCAACTTGTTTGGCAACAGGATCCAAATCTGACCATGCTGAGGAAGTTGTGGCCTGTTGTGTTGAATAACGAGATATAAACTAAGTTGTATTGTGAGACTTGAGGGAAAAAATGGCAAATGCATAAATATGGAGTAAAATCATTCTAATTGTAGTTATGCTGCAGTGTTAGCATTCTTATGATATAAAAATTATGGCCCCAACATAAAAGTAGATTGCTCTTTTGTTCCTGATATACTGTCTTGTTATTTAACTTTAAAGAGAAAGCTGGTGATATTCTGTGGTTATCATTGTCCATACATCCCATGAAAAGACCAAAACCAGATGCATTCAGGCTTGTACCATTCTCTTGATGTACACACTCGCCCACTTAATGAGAATATTGGAGGTATCTCTGTAGATCAATGCCGATGGTTTTTGCACCACTGAACTCTCAAATGTGTATTTGTCTTTGTAATGAGGAGGTTATGCACTGCAACCCTACTATAATATCCCCCTCAATGTAATTGTTGGTGGGCTGTTCTTGATCACGTCCTGCATTGGCTATCTTGTAACCCTTTCACACTGGACAAAAAAAAACCCAGAGCAGCCACTAACACCTGGCTTTTGTCTTTAGTGGAAAAGGGTCTGTAGTAGTCATGGGTATTTATCGGCTCCAGCTCCGATTGGAAGTGATGGAAACATGTACACACCTAGGTTGACATGCTAATTTTCGCCCCTCTTCTGGCACGATGCTATGACGCACGCTGAACATTATTTATTGTTTTTGACAGTCTGGGAACTACGTGCAACAGCGACATAATTCAGCCAGCGTTGAGTTTGAAAGAAAGACTGAAGTAAAGGATATAAAAAAGTAACTGCCCTAACATTGTCACAGCCTCCATGCTGATTTCTTCTGTTCCCTGTTCTTGGTGCGTTTGTAACGTCAAAAATGAAACATCAGGGGGAAAAAAACAGAAAGGCAAACTCGTCTCCTGGCAATGGGGGAAAAAAGTCACCTGCCTATTTTTAGCAGCAGGTTTACCAGCCTTCAAAAAAGCTGCGCTAATTTAGGTGTAAAATGAGTCACCTGAGAAAAGAGTTGTTTTTCCTTCTTTTCCTTACATATCGCACTAATGCACAAGTATCATGGTCATCAAATGCACGCTGTCAACCACAATTTTCAACCCTATTTACTGATGTCTTTCCCGAATGTAGGCGTCACTTGCCATTGCTTTTGAAACACTGTCCAGTTGAGCAGTCTTTGTGACTGATGCTCCTGCGATCCGTGCCCCAATAACGAACCCTCTTTCATCGTCACTTAGATCTTTTGCTCCTGTCACCTTGACACAAAATCCGAATCAACTGGAATCAGCATTTTTATACAAGCTACAGAGCATGATTGGATGGTAATTGCTTAATTGTTCCATGCAGTGCACCTATGTAGAGGCATCTGCATTTATTATGTTTCTCCACTCATTTATTCAGGTTTGTCTTTTACTTGTCACCTGTCTGTATGTGCGCTATTTCACTGTATTTGTGAGCTGTTCTTGAAGATATACGTCTTCAGTAGGAACCAGTGGGCTTTTGGCTCAGAGCCACAGAGAGGGTACAAAAGTCAAAGTACTGTGAGGCAGACTGACTTATTGTTTGTTTTGGTCTTTTTATGGAATTTGTTGACATAAATATAAAACAAAGACACAGAATGACGTCCCTCTTCTTTCAGACCTGATATTGTTCATGCAGTTGTAAGACGTGCAATGATAACTGCCCTATTTGAGTTACTGGTAACTGTCCTCATGCTGATGATGGCTCAGCTTCACATTTGAGACATTGTGAACTTGAAGTCTTAATCTTACATTGCTCACTTGTTTAAATATACTTTTCCGCTTCTGTCATTTTGACTACAAGTTTAGCTGTATGTTTACATCAGCTTTGAGAACTAAAAATGGGTTAGTGTATCGTACAGCCATAATTATAGTAAATGAAGTACTGTAATGTGTTTTACAGACTGCTTGAGGTCCGGCAGATTTGCCTTCATCTCCTCTGTAGAGCAAAGCTTAAAGTAATGATTTTCATTGTGTGGTCCTGCGTCATTCTAACTGACGAGAACCATCAATTTTGAATTCACCGAGTATTATTTATGTTGCACAGGTTGTAAAGCTAAACTAGCATGGAGGGTGGCTTTTCCTTCCTGCAGCTTTTCCCTAGTGTCCCTCAGCTCCTGTGTTAAGCAGCTGTAGGAATAAGGGAAGTAATGAGTCCACTGACCGCCTCGGATCGGATCTTCTCTCCTGTCTCCTGTGTTGCCATGACTCATAATCTGTGCGTGGAGTGCGAGTCTGCCTTTGTGCCTGTCTGTGTTTGAGTACATGTGAGAGAGAGTGAGCGTTAATGCAGTGCTTTCCCACCCTTCCACCCCCCCTTGCTCTCCCCTCCCCCTCCCCTCCCAATCCTCTCTGCTTTGCACTGTAGATGACTCAGACCCAGGCCAGTCGAGTGAGACCTGGGGAGAGAGATTAGTGCCTCCCTGCAGGATATACGCAGGTAATCGCTGCAGCCCGATCCTCAGCCCAAGTGTCCTCTACAAGTCACGTCACCCACTTTGCGCCACTATGCTGCTGTAAACACACATACACACATGCACGTGTGTGTGTTTTCGCCCTGCATCTGCCCCGTCACAGCTCACGCATGTCTGTGTTTAGTAACAACCGACCGATGGAGACTGGGAGGGGGGCCTCGAGGAGTGCCGTCTGATCTTGGCTGGCTTAAGAGAATGCTGTCTTTTTTTGTCCCCTTTTTCAAACCTCATGCTTGTCATCTGTTTCTCTGCGTGCAGATACAAGAGAAGGAGGAAAACGGTGTCACTCACAGTGAAATTGCTGCTTGAAATGAAACTGGACTCTTTTTGGACCGTTCTCTAAAATCTTGCTTGGTTTTGTTGCAGATAAAGATGGACCAGACAAGAAGAAGGTGAAAAAGGAGGCTGGGGGCAAGAAGTCCCAGGCCAACCTTTTGTTTGGGTATCCTCTGTCAGAGCGCAAACAGATGGCTCTCCTAATGCAGATGACTGCCAACAGTCCAGGTTTGTTTGCCTGCCCTTTCACCTTAACCACATCCTCAAGATGGCTCGGTGTATATTTACTGTTGGATGAGTCATGCATCTCAGGTGTTCTGACAAACGTGGTATCTAATATTTCAAGGTTGTTTGAGAATAGGGCAATGTCTTATGTTTAATGTAGCTGCATAACTGGAAGCAAAGCGAAGCTGTATACTTTCCCATAGATATTGTGCTGTTGACATCAAATAAGTAAACCAAGGACTGAGATCATTATTGTAAATGACAGGTTATGAATAGTTGTACCTACTGAAGATACACAAGTAAGCACAAGTTTCCAGTATAACCAATGTCACTGCGAATGCTTTGCTCATTAACCCTTTGAACTCACCAATAAAATGATGGTCTGCCAGTGCCCACATTCTTATTTTTGCTTATCGTGTATCGTCTGTATCATTTCTTGGAGTATTTTTAAATGCGTCATATCTGTAAAATATGTAAAACCTAGATGTAAAGGGCAACTTGGCTGGTAGGTGGAGTTATACAACTGTGAGTCAGTAATTCTAGTTTCATCAAATTTTACTAAATAAACACACAAAACATATTGATCCAAAACAATTCTGAAAGGTGCAAAGGTGTTAGTTTCATTTGTGCAAATGCTCGATGTTCTCTTGTGGCATTTCCTGTCAAGAAACTAGTAGCCTGGCTCTGTCAGAAGCTCACAACATCCACCTGCTATCACTTCTAAAGTTCAATAATTAAAACTTTATATCTCTTTATTATATATCTGTATAATTCGTACTAAACCTTAAATGTAAAATGTGAATTCATATTTTTCACGTGGGCTTTTGTGTGGTTCTGTTTTTTGTTACCTTTGCACAGAGCAAGGTGAGCTGTTTCCGCTTGTTTCCTGTCTTTATGCTAGCCAGCTGCTGACTCTAGCTTAAAATGTACCGTACTGATATGCGATGTGTATTAATCTTCTCATCTAACATGGCAACTCAAATAAGCGTATTTTCTGAAATGTTGAACAATAATAACTTTAATAAATATCGGCTAAAACAGACGCACATAACCACAGTCTTTCATGTCAAACCAGTTTCACTGTAGTTACTCACTTTAGTCCCTTGCACATTAATGCAGGTAGTTATCTCAGCCTTTGACAGGCTTTTGCTTCGAGCATCAACTAAGTATTTTTCTCTGTGTCCCTGTGTCCAGACTCGACTCCTAGTCACCCCTCACAAACGACCCCTGTGCAGAAGAAAGTCCCCAGCAGTGCCGCGTCTCGACAGAAGGACAAGGTCAACAAGAGGAATGAGCGAGGCGAGACTCCCCTTCATATGGCTGCCATCCGGGGAGACGCCAAGCAAGTTAAAGAGCTCATTAGCCTGGGAGCTGATGTCAATGTCAAAGACTTTGCAGGTATGATGCCTCCAGGAGGTGATCATTTAATAGCTTTCATCATGTCTGTATGGTAGCTATTAATAACATGAAGCTGACTAACAGGTGCTTATTCAAAGGCGATGAGATAACATGAGTGTGCATGTACCACCACAAGTGTGTATGTTTCTACCACTGAAGTTTCATTATGACTTTCTATTTTTTCATTTTATCTATCTCCCCAACTGATCTCCACACAGAAATCTATGACGAATTTCTTTTTATATGAAACCAAGAAAAACGTCTGGTAAAAGTTGAAAATAACTGACTGTGAATGTGAATTCTGAAAACTCTTCTGGTGTTGCTGTTCTGTCCTCACCAGGTTGGACTCCTCTTCATGAAGCCTGTAATCTTGGTTATTACGACGTGGCCAAGGTCTTAATAGCAGCAGGTGCAGAGGTGAACACGCAGGGTCTGGATGATGACACGCCACTCCATGATGCCTCAAGCAGCGGGCATAAAGATGTAAGAGCTCCATTTGAAGTTTGTCCTGCCACAGTAATGTTGCACTTGAAAATACATCAGAATTTCTGCACAGGTCTGACATCTCTGATATTGTTACAGAATGGAAATAGAAAAAAATGTCTCTGTGTACATATGTCAAAAAAATGCAATAGATGTATGTAGACATTTACAGGAGTCATATAATGTTATGAATGAAAGAATGAGAATAATCTTTAGCTATGGATTGGTCATGCAATTATAAAGTGCATAAGATCAGAAAATGTTGCTGCAGCCAATCAGTTATCTAAAGTAGTGTTTAGGAACAATAATGTCAATATTAAAAACATTTTTGAATTGAGTTGCTATAAAGGACAGTAGTAACTTAAGCCTCTGCTTTTGCCATTTTGTTGTTTTTCACTGATTTTCTTTGTTTGTCTACAAACTTGATGTTTGTCTTGAAATTCTCATTCACTATTGTTATGTTTTATACAGATTGTGAAACTGCTGCTTCGACACGGTGGTAACGCCTTCCAGGCAAACAAGCGCGGCGAGCGCCCAGTAGACGTGGCAGACTCTCAGGAGCTGGAACAGCTATTAAAGGGAGAGGTGCCACTGTCGGACCAAGATGACAGTTCTTCAGGTATGCAGAGAATCCTGACCTCCCATTTATAGTCAAATATTAACATATTAACTTCGATATTACAGGATGTTCTTATCTACTGCACCTCACAGCACATGTGCGTGCATGTGTTTTTATTATAGACAGACCAGATGGGACTTTAACAACAAATGTCAACAATATGTTCAGGGCTTTACTTTAGTCATATTTATGGAACTATATGCTACAACGTTTTATACGCACATTTTATTGTTGTATATTCTTTTGTTTTCTTTTTCCACCAAGTTAAAAGTAATATAATACTAAAATTGATCTTGTCATAGAGAAATAAGTTGTCTGTTGCATATACCGTGTCGTCTTCAATAACTGCTTGTGTTTGTATGAAAGTGCTTCCTTGATTTCCATTGTATAATTTTAACGTTGATCCTTTCTTCTCTGCAGAATCTGAAGACCCACTGTCAGTCAATCCATCCAGTGTGGATGACAATATGGAAGACTCTGATACTGAAAAGGACTCAGACGGCAAACCAGCCACAAAAGCATCATCGTCTGTGCCAGGGCTGGATGAGTATGAGTTCAAGGATGAGGAAGAGGAGGAAGATCTCAGTAAAGCCCTGAATGACAGACACATCCTCCGGAGGGAACTACGGCAGCGGGAGAAGGAGGACAAAGATAGGAATCATGTGGCTGGAAAGCAGAGTGGCAAAGGGGATTCCTCCTCCAAGTCCAAAAAGCAAAAGACATCTCGTGTCCACTGCAGCTCAGATACCTCCAGCGACGAAATGGAGAGCCTTCCAGAGAAAAGGAATTCCCCCACCTGCTCTCAGAGCTCAGAGAGTGTTAAGGCTGACACAAGGTCTAAAAAGGATAATGCTGAGCAAAAGGACAAGGGCAAAGTCAAGAGGAAGAGTAAAAGCCAGATTAAAAACAAGGAAAACCAAGAGGATGGGAAAGAAAACAGCAAAACTTTGGTCCTCTCTCTCGCAACTGTGTCCGAGAGCACAGAAAAGGGTCGGGAAGAAGACTCCTTCAAGATGTCTTTCAGTCCTAAAGATGACTCATCCGTCCACCTCTTCCATTTGTCATCCATAAAGTCCCCAAAACTGAACCACAGCCTGACAGATAAACAAACACCACTCAAACAGGAAAATACTAAGATGTGCATTTCCATCAGTGACAGCTCATGTCCGGTGGACGGTGTCAAATACAACCACTACACAGACGCAGACTACTGCACTGAAGGCTCCAGCACCAAGGGGTGCAAGCACAAGGAAAAGAGCAAACATCAGCAGAAAGACCCCAGTGTAGATGGGGACGACGGTCATTCGAGTCCTTACAAAGACGGCAGCATAGGAAACAGTATAGACAGTGCTGAAGGTGCCTTACGGAAGAGTGACATAGACGGCAAAGTAATAAAGAAGCATAAACTTAAACACAAGGAGAAAGACAAACATAGGAGGGAATACGAAGCAGAGCGGAGCCGCCACAGGCAGAAAGAGGCCAGGAAAGACAGCCACAGGAATTTGGAGTTTGACAGAGAGTTCTGGAAAGAAAATTTTTTCAAAAGTGATGAGACAGATGAATCTCTGCCAGTGAAAAAGGAAGGTGAAGACAATAGCTCACTTCAGAAGACCTCTGATACCTCTCCTGTCAAAGATGAGAGAAATGCAAAGGAGAAGCACTCCAGCAGCAAGGAAAAGAGGCCGAGAGAGGAGCGAGAAAAAGACAAGGCCGTGAAAAAGGAGCGTAAGGAGGCTGCAGGTAAAGAGGAGAAGGTAAAGGATTCAAAGCTGAGCGAGCGTGACGACAGGGTGGACTGCCATGGCTCAGGGCGGATTCCTGAGGAGACGCTGCAGAGCAACAGCATGAAAGAAGAGACAGAAGAGAAACCCATAAGTGGGATCACAGCTGATCAAGAACAGCTGGAGCCCTCTGAAAAAGGCGCACGCGAGAAAACTGACAAGAGGCTCCCAGGAAAGGAGAAGGATTCAGAAAAAATAGAGAAAAGGCATCCTGACAAGGAAAAAAAGGTTAAAGCTGAGCACTCTGACAAAGCTGAACCACAGAATTCAGTGGATCGTTGGAAGGAAAAAGAAAAAACAGGAGCAATTTCTTCCCATTCGCCTGGAGATAAAAACTACAAAGAGAATGAAAAACTGAAATCTATATCCACAACAAAAAAGCATGAGGACAGCAGAAAAAATAAAGATAAGTTCGACAAACGGTCTGATAGAGAGAGGCAGGACAGAGAATATAGCGTTGGGGATCACAGAGAAAAGGAACGCACAAACTCTGATAAGAAAGGAAAACCTCTGGAGAAGACCACAGATCATAGTAAATCTGATCGTTCCAAAGAAAAGGACTGTGACAGGAAAAAGAGAGATAAAATGAAAGATGGAACTTCCTCAAGCTCCAATCTGAAGTTGCTTTTAGAAGAGAAGAAGAGCTATCTGTCCGAGACCAGCAAGTCCTTATCTACAAAATCAAAAGAGGAAGTTGTGAGAACACCAGAGAAGGATCGTGACCGGAGAGACCGGGACCGAGACTCAGATAAACACAAGGACAAGGATAAGGACCGGCACAAAGACCGCTCTCAGCAGGCCAAAATCACAAAGGCCAAACCCACTGAGACGGATGCAGACAAGGCCAAATCAAAACCCTCCCCAGCAACAAGAGACACAAAGCCCAAAGAGAAAAGGCTTGTGAATGATGACTTGATGCAGACCAGCTTTGAGCGCATGCTCAGCCTAAAGGACCAGGAGATTGAGCAGTGGCATCGCAAACACCTGGAGAAAATCAAACAAAAAGAGCGGGAAAGGCTTAAACAGCGGCCTCTGGCAGATCCGGGGAAGTCCAAGTCTAAAGACCGAACAAAGACTGAACCGTGCTTGAGTAAAGAGCTCATGCGCTCAAAAAGCTCTGAAGCCTCTGATGTCCACAGCAGAGATAAACCCCTGAAGGACGGCGCCAGCCCCAGAACAATGTCGCTTGATGGAAAGAGTCTGCCCTCTATCAGTGCAAAGGTCATGTCAGCTGTGGAAAACTGTCTGACCAGATCACCCAGACCAGAGAGTGAACGCTGTGGCCTCATGTCCAGGTCTGTGTCCTTGGTTTCCGTCGCTAGCTCAGAGGATTCGTGTCAGGCGACGACATTAACACCGAGACACGTTGAATACGACTCTGACATGAACCTGGAAGCCTCAGACTCTCAACCTGCATTCCTCCAGTCTTCCCTCGTCATTCAGGCCACCAGATCGCCGTCTGTTCATGATAAAGATTGCAACAGTCTTCCAGATGTGCCGCAAAGTAATCGGACGCTGCTGTCCGGCAGACATGAATCACCGTACCTCAGGGCTATTCTGGACGAGGATGCCAACTCATCGACTGAAGGAAAAGCTGTTGAAAATCTGCCAAAACCCAGTCAGCCTACTGAGGAGCTGAGAACAAGAGAAAGCTCAGCAGAAACAGAGGAGAGCCTCACCAGTCAACAGTGTATGAATTCAGTTGCTGATCCAGTCACTGAGAAAGAAGGGGGCACCCCTACTGGTTTAACACCACAGATGTTAAGCAAAGATCCTGAAAGTAAAAGTCTGACACTTCCAGAGAGTAGCGGCCCTCAACCGGGGTCATCAGAGCAGAAATCTCTGTCCTCCTCTGATCCTCCTGTTGCGAGAGACGTCCAGAGTCTGACAGACAATTCACAGGCAGAATGTAGTAACAAGGATTCTGATCAACCATCAATACCTACAGCTTGTCTGTCTGCAGAGCCGTCAGTGCTCACAAACACAAAAACCTTCCAGCAAAGGGAACCAGTCACTGTTTCTGGTGTGGAGAGTGTGCAGCAGACAGACTCGGGTACCACACATGTTTCTGACCAGAAAGACAAACCTCTGGAGAGTGCTGATGGAGCAGAACAAGAGAGTATGGAAACTGTTTCAGAAAGCTTCAGAACAGAGAGTGTAGGAAGTCCTGTACCGTCCACCAGTTCACACATTCCCAGCTCCACTTCAGGGGAGTCTTTGCCAGGCTTTAGCAAAACAACAGAGTCTGAATGTTCTCAAGAGGAAATGGATGTAAATAACCAAGACTGCAAGAAATCAAGACCTTCCAGTGACGTTGCAGGTTCTTGTCTGGATGCTCAGATGGAGACAAAGGAGAGTGTGCCCCCAGCATCGGCCTACAGTGCGAGCCCTGAACACAAGACTGAAGAGATGACTGACACACTGCAGAGCTCAGAGAACAACAGGAGTGCTGCTGTTTCTGTTTCTGTTCCAGTTCCAACAGAGAGTTCAGCAGCTGAGGGCAGCCCGGCCACAGAGGGCTCTTCTGAATCTAAAGCAGAGGCCAGCTCAGAACCGATGGAGGTGACCCACGCTGACGAGAAACCAGAGTCATCTTCTGCTGGAGAAGAGCAGAGTCAAAGCACCATCCAGTCGGCATCTCAGACTGACTTCAGCAGCAGCAGCACCTCAGGGAGCTCCTCTCCACAATCTGGAGACCGGGACTCAGATTCTTCGGGGGCTAAGGTCAAGGTTCGCTCTGCAGACGAGGACATGGACGTCCATGTCCCCCATCCTCGCAAGAGAAAGATGCCCAAAGTGTCGACCTCCCAGTCGTGCTCCACGACTCAGCAGGACAAGGAGAGAGGCCAGCAGTCTCTGGCTGCTATTGTGGATTCTGTAAAGCTGGAGGAGATTCAACCCTATCAGACAGAGAGGGCCAACCCTTATTACGAGTTCCTGCACATCCGGAAGAAGATCGAGGAGAAGCGCAAAGTGTTGTGCAGTGTCACCCCCCAACCACCGCAGTATTATGATGAATATGTGACCTTCAACGGATCCTACCTCTTAGATGGGAACCCACTCAGCAAGCTCTGTATACCAACAGTGAGTTCTTCTTCATGTCTTATCAGATCTTAAAAAAACAAAAACAATCCTTGTTCACATGGGCTGGACCAAACAACTGGACCAAGACCCAACTGTTTGTGTGATCTCTATCAGTTTATTTGTAGACTACAAATCATTCAAATAAGATGGCCAAGCAAAGCAGAGCAATACATACAAGAAAACAGTCTATATTAGTGATGTACATATTTGTATATTTTTGCAAAATATTTTTTTTTTATTCAAACTGCTGTCAGTCGGCAGAACTAGATTTCTTTACTTGGGACAATGTAGCCCTGATGATGCAGGATGACAGTTGTATTTCTTTATCGTTTATACTGTTAGTTCATTTTTTTAAAAACTTTAAATGAACACAAAGCAGAACAGAACTTAAAGGAATCAATATATAATTTTCCCTCTGTTCAGACTAAATGAACTGAACTAAGTATGTTGAGTCAATATTCAGTCAAAAGTAAAGAAAAAATAAACTAAACTATCTTAATAAACATATTCTTCTGACTGATATCTGCATGAGTTCTCATCAGATTCACATTGAAGTTTTAAGTGTTTTGAAATGTCTCCCTCTCCATTGTTTGAACAGATAACTCCACCTCCATCATTACCTGAGCAGCTGAAAGAGATGTTCAAACAGCAAGAGGTCGTCCGTATGAAACTACGACTACAACACAGCATTGAAAGGGTACGTAGTTTTACTCTGGGAGCTTTTTGTTTTGGTTGGGTTGAGTGCCTCTAGAATTTTTAGTGCCACTTGTAGCAGCTGAAAATAGAACAAATTGTAAAAATGCCTTTTTTGGAAAGCCTCTCTATTTTGAAGCTGTGTGTGTTCTTATACCCACTTAAAGACTTTAATAGGGCATCAGTGCTCAAGATAGTTTCCACAGATGTTTGAACACTGCACATTTGGATCCACATTATTAATTGGATTTATTTTTTCCTTCCCATCAGGAAAAGCTGATTGTGTCAAACGAACAGGAAGTCTTACGAGTCCATTACCGGGCAGCAAGAACTCTGGCCAATCAGACTCTGCCTTTCAGTGCCTGTACAGTTTTATTGGATGCTGAAGTGTACAACATGCCTCAAGACGTCCAGGTGAGCAGCAAGTCCTAAGTTACACCTGTGAAGTTCTGCAGAAGACAGATGTTTCATTTTGTCAGTTCTTAAAAACAATTGTTGTGTGTTTGATTCACAGAGCGATGATGGCAAAACGTCAGTGAGAGACCGATTCAACGCCAGACAGTTTATGTCCTGGTTACAAGATGTTGATGACAAGTTTGATAAACTGAAGGTAAGACCGCATTTAACAAGAGGGACATTTGTACTGAGAGATGGTCTTAAATCTCAGCATAGAGTGAGGAATGATCTTTGATGTTATCAACCAACACCAGAAATGTTTCTAGGTCAAGTGCTGTTATTTTTGCCCACAGCAAAGTATTTTTTCCATGAAAGATTGCAAACTTCACATGACTGGCGAAATAGTGCAGCGATTTATTTTTCACTGTAAAACCCCGTTTGATTTTTCCTGACTAATCTTAAAGAAAAAGTTGTCTGTGATCCAATGCAACCATTTTCTGTTTTACATTTTTGTATCAGTGACATAATATGAACTCTCGTAATGATGGCTGTTTTTGCATTTATCAATATTACGTGTATTTGGATGTACCAATATCAGCGACAGATTAGAAAAGCGTATGAAGCAGCTACGCTCTGTCCAGCATCACCAACACGCCCTCTCACTCGCTGTGAATTCTCCGGACAATGACCTGCTCTATTCACACATGGGCTCAATCAGACATTACACCGACTTTAGTACTAGGGAGCTGGCAGGGTAACGTCTGGATAACGTCCAGTTCAACCGATTCACACGTACAGCTCATTTGGGTGATGTCTGGAAAAGTTCAGTGTCGCAGTGCGTGTGTGAATATGACTTCATATTGGCCAACCATTACTGGCATCATCATACTGTTTTAAAAAAAAGTCTTTCCCAATCGCTGAATCTGTGTTTACCTGCACTAATTAATTTTGCTTCCTCTAAGTTCTTATTCACGTTGAGCTGTTTGTCTTTGATAATCTGATAACTGGCTGAACAGGGACACTCAGTTTTAGGTTATTTCTTTCACCTGTGGTCTCTCGCAGCCAGATAAAAAGTATGAAGAGATGATGCAACCAGTCGCTGCCTTTAACTGGTAAACAACTTGATTTAAAAGTAGTAATTTTGCTTCATACAAAAATGAATCATAAATGGCAGGAATGCAAGAAAACACTTAACAATCATGGATAAAAAGTTGGAAGTCAAGACTGGTGGCAGAGGCAGGTTTAGATTACAGACAGTAACAACCACAAGTGCCTGTTTATATGTCACAGCAGCTCATTGAATAAAGGGCAGAGACGAACATCTTAACCGGGTCTGTCACAGTCAAAGTACAGTTCTAAATGGCCTATTTTGACAACTGTGTTTGCTGAAAACAAGATTACTTTAATTAACAACAGTCGTGCCGTGAATGTTGTTCACTGTGTGCGTAAACTGAGCTTCTGGCAGAGTTGCTGCTAAAAATGTAAACACTCTGAGGAATTTGGTGAACACTTGTGTCCAGATTATTGGGTTATCCTGTTGTGTTTCTTTTGAAGTCGGTCGTTTCCTTCAGAGGGATTAATCAGAAATGTGGAGATTTCCATGATCTTGGACATGAGAACTATTATTAAAATTTGATTGTGGTGGTCTAGATTAGATGTTCCCAACTTTAATTGTAACCAGTTTCACCAGTGAATTCCTTCTAGAGTCAACCCCTCAGATTTTTTTGTCACTTTTTCTTTCTAACATTTGACATATCTAGTTTAGTATAAAAGAAAGGGGAAATACAGACAGAAAGCATAGGAACCGATTGGGCTATACATTTCTTCATGCCCATATTGTTTACAACTGGGAGGTTCCTTTTATACAAGTTTGCTTTTTGCAGGCAAAAGATTCACAGTTTTTAAGATCTGTCTTTAAGCAATAGTCAGGTGCCCATTTAAACACTGAAATGTTTTCTGCTGTAATCAGTCCTCTTGTTCATGCTGATCATTAAGAGATCACTTTCTCATTTCTGCAAAAATATATTCAACAATGTTTGAGATTAATATGAGGACTCAGCAGTGGACAGGTCAAGTAGATATCTTCCAGAGGTGCTGTGGTTATAGTGTGGAAGTATATGTGGAAGTGCTGCTTTTTATTACAATCCCTCCATCATAACACAACAATTAAACACAAAGAGGGAATTTTACATCACAACATCTTTGTGTGTAACAGCTGGTTGAATTGTTGGGCAGTGCCAAAGCTTGCTCTCCTTATGTCTGCTAGTTCGTTTGACGTTGCTGTTTTACATTTTTGTCTGTGTGCTTCTTTCTTGAGAAATGGATCTTTCTGATCTAAATTTGAACCTCTGATTATGAATAACCATTACGTGCCTTCTCCCTCCACAGACGTGTCTTCTGATGAGGCAGCAGCACGAGGCGGCGGCCCTGAACGCCGTGCAGCGTCTGGAGTGGCAGCTCAAACTGCAGGAGCTGGACCCGGCCACCTACAAGTCCACCAGTATCTTCGAGATCCCCGAGTTCTACATCCCGCTCGTGGAGGTCAACGACGACTTTGACCTCACCCCGATATGAGCTGTAGGACAGACGTGCTTTGCCACAGCGGCGGCCATGTTGCGGACACGAGAGGCAGCCCGCACATTCGAGGAAAAGGAAATGTGAAGCACTTAGAATGTGGCGCTGATACAAAAGAGCACTTACAAAAGAGACGATTTCACTCCCAAGCTCTTACAGTCCAAACCGGCACGCCCGCCACGTGGACGGGGGACGAGGACGGACTGTTCCTCGTACAGAAAAAGGGGGTCCAGGCCGCAGATGAAGCCCAGGGAGCAGAGACCAAAAGCTGGGTTGAGCAGTGCAGGGAGCTGCAGCAAGAAGCAAAGTGTGGACGACAAGCACCTGCTACTGCTCCTCATCACGCAGGGTGACACAACTGAAAGATTAGAATTGTTTTCAAAGTGAGTGTTCATACATTGTGTACAGACTGTGCTCTTAATTTTTTAACTTATTTTATACATAAACAATTGTGCATTTGTAAATAGTCATGTAATTATTGTTTTAAACCTGTAAAAACAAAAAATAATAGATATTTTGATTGTAAACTTGTTCTGTCTCATGTTTTAATGGACCAAAGTTGGTTTTTATATTGAGTGTCCTCTTCGTTCGTGATGTTCTTGTTGTTGTTGGCTTAAAATCTTAAGCATGTGTTGGCTTTTGTTGTGTTTTTTGTTTTTACTGTTTCTTCCTTCCTCATCTGGAGTTCCACGCCACAGCTGGTGTTTTTTGACTTTGGCAATTAAATGCTGTGCATGCGTTGCGTTGTTTGTACTTTTTTCCTAAAAAGCTGTACTGTGGACTTAATTGTGAGGTTTACTGAAGTGTTCCAGCTTTTTTTGCGCCATTGTGTTATGTCCTATTTGCGGCCTCACTCCTCATGTGTTGTCCATTGTGTCTCGCGCACATTAAAGTCTGTTGTGGCTTCCAAGGAAAAAAAAACTTACTTTTACAGTTTCAATGTGAGATCACAACAAAACCTATTTTTTCAACATAATGCCTTTTGAACGATAGTTCTAAAAAATGTCTATTTTAATATTTACTTGTTACATGACTTGTACATATTTGTAATATATAATTGAATAAATTTTATTTGTTGTGAAATTAAAAGTTGGTTTCAGTGTCGTTAATCTTAAGACTGCACAAGAAATAAGAGCTGAAACTATTAGTCAGTTGTTCATTGGCACCAATTCAATTTTTTTAGTTTTTATGTTAGTTTCAACTTCTCACATGTGATGATCTACTTTTTTAAAATTTAAAATGTAAGTTGAATATTTTGGGTTTTTTAGTGTTGGTCAGCCAAAACAAATAATTTAGCTTCAGCACTGAGGAACTGCAACAGACAGTTTTCAGAATTTTGACATTTTACAGACTAATTAATGGATAAACTGAATGAAAATAGTCTTAAACTCAGCGAGAAATTATATGGTTTAAAGTTTCAGATTGCAGATAACAGTATCGTCCTCGGCCAGTAGATGTCGCTGTACACAGCACTGCACACCCAGTCAACTTGATTTAACTTGATAAGAAGGTTGCAGAGCTCCCTGAAAATCAGACATTAGTAAGATGTACCTGCTGTGTCCTTCTGAGTCAGTGACTGTTGAGTTTGGTTTGTTGACATGATGCAGATTAAGTGACAGATATTTTTATGGTGCTGATAATACAAAATCAAACTGCTGTAGTGTCAATATAATGTTTTCATGCAGGTCAAACATTTTCATGCAAATATTGTTTATAATAGACATTTCACCACTGACAAAAGCAGAGTCAGAATTCTGTAAATTACATTTTGCGAGATGTAACAATCTGAATGATGCCATTTTGCATAACATGTACTTTTACCTTTGTTACCTTAAGTACATGTTACTGGTAAAAACCTGCTTATGCACTTTTAAGTCAAATTTTGCAGTGAGAAGCAACATTTGTCATTTCACTCTCTGCCAAAATAACCATAATAACAATAATAACATCTGTGTGTTTTAACATTGCATGTTATTATTTTTTACTTTTGCATCAACAAGGTCAGGCTGAATATTAGAAACACATCTCAGTAGAAAACAAATTCAATCAAAGCCTCTTTAAAATCAACAAAAACTGAACTTTATCAATGCTGGATTTATTACTCTGTTGTTGTATTACGCTGTATTTAAAAATAATGGACACTTTTTTTTTTAGAGATGGCTGAACACATGATGATGTTTTCACCTTCATCATCGTCACAGAAAATACCAGATGAGTCGACTTGTTCTGAGTTAAACTGAGTCTCCACTTTCCAATGAAACAGCTCATTTTAACCCACAACCATCATTTTGGACAGATGACACACACACAAACTCTTAACGTCACAATTCAGACTCAAACTCATTTCCTTATGTTTAAATACAAAAATAACTCATGTTTAAATAATTTGCCATCTTTCTCTTGGCTTTCATTTACTCTGTTGAAACGAGTTCTTAAATCTGATTGAAGTTGAAATGGTGGTGCCTTGATTGAAGGTGTGTCTTCCTCCCCTGAAGGCTGGAAGTGGGGCCTGCTGCTGTGGCTTGGATGAGGCCTGAGGAAAACACCTGTGGAGCTGAATGGCCCATCAGAGCCTCTCAGCTGGAAGTCTGCTCAGATTCACAGCCTCCCAAATCGCCCTTTTCTCACCTGATGGCCACTCACAAGGCCTCTGATGAAATCGAGACAAAGGGATTGTTTAATTGGAGTGGGGGTGGCTTTGGAAAGACAAGATTTGCTGGTGGAAAACAAGTCAAACAGAGCCCACCTGGACGAGGAACCAATGGCCTGAGTTTGGAGATCAATGGCACTTTTACGCGCGACTTTTACGCACGACTTTTACGCACGGTTTCTCTCTTGAATGCAGCGCTGCAGCGAGGTGGATCATCCACGCCCGTCACCCTGAACACACTCAGCCGGTGTGTGTGACCCGAGGCCCGGTGTCTGCCTCCTCGGAGGTTGGGTAGAAAATGGAGTGTGTGCCTTTAAGGCGCCCGACCGCCTGTCGCTTTCTGCTGCGGAGAGACTGACGCCCTCTGGACACAGTGGACACTTGAGCGGCGGCAGAAACACCATCCTGGAGAGGTTCAAAGAGAAAACAGCAGGACTCCCTCTTTAAAAGAAAAGTCACCAAGTCGTTAAGAAGGTTGTGGTAAGTTTGAAACTCCTTCCATCTTTTGGATTTCTCCGTTTGGTGCGCTCGATCTTCTTGGAGCTGCGAGTGGAACAAAGTTTTGGCGATGAGCATAAAAGAGGTGAAGAAACGCGTTCATGACTGAGGGAGCTAATGTTCCTCACATGTTTTCTCTGCCTCCTGTGAAATGGATCAATGTGCAGGAAAGTGTAAAAGCACAGCGACTGGATTAGACGGTGTGTTAATGTGCAACATTTGGAGAGAAAAAAGTAGGTGAAGGGAGCTGATGTTGCCAGATGTGTGTGTGTGTGTGTGTGTGTTGTTATTCCACAGTAACATGAGTGAGTGTTGGCTTTGAATGAAATGTGACTCAGGCCTTTTGGATTTGTGATGATTACATGTCAAGGTTTGTGTTGGTTCTGCCTGATGAAGCTGAGATTTTTAATTATATGTTTTCAACACATCTCCATTTAGTTTCTGCTGCACATTTTAGAGATGAAGGACTGAAATGTAGATTTCAGACATCACAACATCCTTTATTGTTTAATGCACACAAATAAGGAAATGCATCAAAAAACATTATTAGGTCAAAATCTACTCAACTTCATCTGGATACAAAGAGAAATTAATGCATTTTATAGTATAGCATTTTATAAAAGTGGCTCCAACTCAGTATGAGGAAACCACCTTTTCTGTTTTCCATAACTGTTCTATATCCTTTATGTCCTGTTCTCTATTTTTTTTTCACTTTCCCTCTTGTGGAATGTCAGTGATGGAGTTTTGTTTGTTTGTCTTTGCCCCGCTCTCTGAGGTCCTGTCCTGTCTCTCGTGTTGATGTAGGTGTTTCCAGTGCCGTGCTGGTGAGCCGTCAGGATGAGGCCTGGTCAGCTGATCCTCCCCGCCGCCGCCGCTCTCCTCTTCCTCCTATCAGGCCTGTCTCTGACCTCCGGCTGCAACAAAGCCCTCTGCGCGAGCGACGTCAGCAAGTGTCTCATCCAGGTAAAGGACGTCCAGGTTTCCACACTGTAAACACACATTTTTCTCTGATGGCGTTGGATGCTGGATGTTATATTTACAGTTTCAGGACATGAACATGAGCAAGTCAGCCTTCCGTCTGAATCATGGCTGCACTGATTTTCTGATTCACAATCTAAGAAATCACTCTAAACCTCTCTGATCTGTAAAATGCGTCCCCCTTATCAGCTAATATCATTTTTCATGCTTTAAATTTGGATGAAATGACAATTAGACTACATGAAAATGTGGTTTGCCTCTTCAAAAAAAACAACAACTTAAAAACAGGCTTCACCTTGCCGAGGTTACTTCATGGTTGCAGACAGATAATCTAATCTTCTGAGTGCTGAACTAAACTGAGCTTTTCTGTTGATTAAAGTGGGAAATTTCGATGCGAGTGCAGCCAAGTTCAAGCTTTTCCCCCTCTGGCGTTACAGCTGTTTTGTGTAAACAGAGATTGTTGTTTCTCTTGACAAGAACACAAATAAAATGTCGTCTGCAGCCGGAGTCGAGTTCGAGTCAAGAGCTGCAGCAGATCGGTCAAATCTAACTTGTTTTTAATACTATTTAAATTAGCGTTGAACTTTCAGGACAGACTCAAACTACGCAGCAGCATTCCTTTGACTGGCGCTTGATGAAAATGTGTTTCAGCTGTTGTTACGTCTTCAAGCAAGCTCAGTTTCGTGCAAATGCTTCACATAAAAACAAATATCCAGCAGTAGTCAAATTAAAGTCCTGATGGAGATCTGGGCCGGAGAACAAAGATGGAATCTGCTGGGAAGAATGCAGATACATTCCTTCGATAAGCCCAGTGAAGTCTGGAGGGAAGGTTTTCCCAGAGCGAGCAGAGATGTGAATCTGACCATCCAGCTTCACGCACACCTGTTCTCTACCTGCTCGACTCCTGCGGGTCAGTTTCAGGGCAGACGGCTTCAGAGCGACGGATCATGCAGGAAACTTCTTGCAACTTTTTTTGATTTATGTGAGGTTTTTATTTTTTGGCCCTACTTTTTTATTTTCACATGTTTGACTTTTGTTGACTTTCTGGCATCACTTCCTTTGTGTCACTTTTTCCCTCTCGTCTGAAGCGCGGCGGGTGAGGGGCAGTGGGGTGGGACCCCACAGTGAACACACACTCTGTCATGCAGTCTTGTTATTTTGAGGGAAAATCAAGAGAAGTGTTGGCCTGTCTTTCCACCACCTGTCAAGTCAAATTTGAGCTGCTGCTTGTCCTGTGTGTGTGTGTGTGTGTGTGTGTGTGTGTGTGTGTGTGTGTGACCCGCTGTGTGTTTAGTGGCCCTGCCTCCCCCATTAGCATCTTTTAAAGGACTGTATTTAACCTCAGTGGCCGTTTCACCTGTGTGACCTCAGTGAGCTACAGGTGTGTTCGCAGGTAGTGGAACTCGACTGTGTTCTCGGCACAGGAAGTTGAGTTTTGTATGTAAATAAAGATTTTTGTTTGGAAAGGAGAAATGGAAAAGAGTCAGGATGATGAAGAACAAATGACTCAGATGTTAATTAGAGCAGTAGGTATTGGTGGCATTTTAGCATTGACTGAGGTCCCCGACTAAAATATAACTTATTATATAGTGTGTGTCTTTATTACTAGACACAAGAGAAAGTGTATGTTCAATACTTTTGATTATTGATCGATTGCTGGCTTTATTGCCAAACATTTGCTGATTCCAGATGTGAGGATTTGATGTTTTCCTCTTTGATAAACATTGCAAACGCTCTTTGGGTTTTGGACTGTTGGTCTGACAAAACAAGCAATTCATCACCTTCGGCCTCGGGATGTTGTGATGGACATTTTTCACTATTTTCTGATATGTTTTAAAGGTCAAACAAGGGAGAAAATAACAAATTTGAATTTGTGTGGACACATGTAATTCTGGTCCGTGGCCTGATTAGTTTTGTTTTTCAGATTCAGTGCAGAAATGTGTAAATGATCAAAAACCAATTGGCTCACAGTGAATCTGGGTCCTCGGGGGTCTGGGGCTCCTGGACAGTTGCCCGCTCTGCCTGGTCCCAATTTGGACAAAGTAAACCTGACCTTTACTAAATTTTATGTTGCTTCTAGGGAAACTGGCCCTGCAGCTGCTACAATACAACAAAGGATATGCAGGACATAAGAACGGAGAGTAAAACTATTCAGGTAAACATAACTCTAAAGGCAGCAGAATGAACAAACAAACAAAAAACTGAAGGCCTACAGGCAGGAAACCAAACAATAGATAGACATTCGACCAACTTTAGAAACACAACAGCAGAAGTTACAAAGGAAGTTTTGTATTTATGCAACGTATCTTTGCCTCAAGGGTGAAAAACTAGAAGCCCTAATTCAAAATGTGTGTTTTTTAAATGCCCATAATGCACCTGGCTAAAGAGCTGAGCTGCAACTAATGATTGTTTCAATTAACGATTAATCTCTCAAATTATTTTAACAATTAATCGATTGATCAGTTTCCCAGAGCCAAAGGTTTTTCCGACCAAAATCCAAATACATTCAATTTCAAACCATCAGATCTTCACATTTGAGAAGCTAAAATCAGTTTCAATTGTTAATTTTCTGTCGGTCGACTTATGAATGAATCTCTGCAGATGTTTGCCCGCTGTCTTGATAAGCCTGCTTCAAATTTTGCAACCTACATTATTTTGCTGTAATTTTCTAGACTACTTAATGTCAATCTTCACAGAAAATAAAAGTCTCTAGTGGCCCTTTTTTTTACCGATTGCAGGCTTTGTTTTTCAGCATTTTCTGGCACAAATGTCTTTCTACCAAACCACCAACGTCTGTTCCTCCTGGATTCACTTTCTCTAAAATCCAAACCCCCTGTGATCTACAGAGCATTTGTGCCTCTGCCTGTTCTTCTTAACTTCCAGGTGGCTTATTTCGCCTGATGAATCATTTCTCGGGACAACAAAGCTCTGTAGCTTCTGCGACCCCGCCGACACCAACTCGCTAGCTGTCAGGGGCGAGAGCGATGGTGCGTGTGCCGTGAAGGAGAAACTTTTCCGCCTGCGGCTCCTCTGTAGAAGCTCCATGTTGCCGGTGATTAGTGGGATCTGCCGTCCGACGTTCGCTTTTACGCTCTGCTGCCATCATTTGTCTGAATTCCCCAAAACCCCTGAGGGTGGGCGAACATGAGAGGAGGAGGAGGGAGGGAGGGAGGGAGGGAGGGGAGGCTAAGGTCAGGAGGAGGTGTGTGTGTCTGTGGGGGAGGTTGGTCGAGGGAAACATACAGTTGGGAGAGAATCACAAGCCGCGGCTCGGTCCAGACCGGGCCGTTTAGCAGGGCGTGGCAGCGCATTTCAGAGTTAACACACAGCAGCGGTCGCTCGGCACAACGAGGCGGCACATGATCACTTTCTCTCCGGAGCCCTTTTGTCTCGCTGCAGCTGAGTTTTGACAGATTACAGCAGTTTCCGCTGGAGAGGCAAAGGAAGCCTAATGGAGGCTCTTAAAGTTGTCGAGATAACCTCATCCATTTCAACGAGGAAACTGTTTGTAGGGTTGTAACAGTTTTAATATTTCCATTAGTTTTGTGATTGTTTATTCTCTAAATGTCAGAAAGGTCACGTCCTCTAATTGTTTCTTTTGTCCAACCAACAATCCAAAACCCAAACAGTCATACAAGACAAAGAAAAGCAGCAAATTCTCACTTTTAAGAAGCTGGAACCAGAGAGGGAAACATTTTTGCTTGATAAATGATGACAAGATTATTTTGTCTTTATTGGAAAGCTGATAGTATAAAGGCAGATTGTTTTAAGGCTTGAGCCGTCGATTCTCTCTGTTGAGTTTTGGCTGTTTGTGCTTTTACATCAGCTGTTAAAGTTTTCTGTACGTTTGCTATTTACATTCATTTTTTTCATTATCGTTGAAATTGGCTTTGTGTGAAATCTTCTTCAATCTTCTTCAACCAGCCAGGAATAAAAATCCAGGGTATTCACAAAAGTACCACAGATTTACTTCTTGCATTACTTCTTTTTAAAGGAATAGTTTTGAGAAATGTGCAAATGTGCTTTCTTGGCAACATGTGATATCTTGTTTGTTTAACCTGTAGACAAACAGAATTGTGAAAATGACTATTTGTTGCTTTGGATCGCACTATTTCTTGACATCCAACAGTTTATCCGTCCATGAAGGCAGCAGAAAGTCACAGAACCAGGCTGTTGGCTAAGACAAATAACTCCTCCCAAAACCACGAATTGACATTTAACATATATATTTGCTCATGGATTAAACAAACAAGCAACAGCATGTTTAATTAGTGAGCTTTCGAGGTGTCGGCAGGCACATATTTCAACCTTCAGACAGCTGTTTCCCCTGCTCCGAGAATCCACGCTGAACTAAACCGAACGCCTCCCGGCTCTGCCCCGAAACCACAAATTGTAGTTTTTACATTTTCGCTTGAGTTCGGATTAAACAAATAAGTAACAACATGTTCATCAGTGAGATTTGAAGGTGCTGGTTTGGACAGAGCCAGACTACTTGTTGGCCCCTGATTCAAGTATTTATGCTAAACTGAACTCATCATCTCGTGGCTCCAGCTTAATGCTGAAGGCAGACGTGATCGATCTTCTCGTCTGTGGTTAAATCTCAGAGAATGTGAAGGAGTGTGTTTCCCAACGACTCCAGCTCCATGTCAGTTAAAGCCTCTTCCATCTCCATAAAAATGTTTAAAAAAGTTTTTTTTCTTATTTGTGAAATATGAGATGTTTTTCCCCCGGGGCAGCTGTTTAGTTTTTTTTTATAATTCCACCTTTGAGAGTCATAATTACTCCTGGGATCAGATCTTGATCAGAGGTTTGGGGATCGAGAGGCTGGTGATTAAGTGAACTGTGTGTGGTTTTGCAATCCCTCACTGGTGAGTCATTGGAGAGTCTTTTATCATTGCCGAGACTGTTTACGTGTAGGAGATGGCCTCTGTGAAGATATAAAGGAGGACGAGGGGGGGAGAGGAAAGAGTAGGAAACAAAAAATGGGAACGAAAGCAAAAGGGAACATGAAGAGTATGAAAAGAAGGAGGGAGGAGAGACTGAAGGGGGAAGAAAAGGAGAAAGGGGAGGGAAGGAGGGGAAAGTGTATTTTGGTGGGGGGGCAGCCATGTTCTGTTCTTCAGGTGTTTTCTTCTCCTCCCTCCCCCCCGCCTCCCTCATCATGGTGACCTTGACTGAGAGGAATGTGCTCCCTGTTCTGTGTCAGGAGAGAACAGGAGGGGGGAAGAGGAACTCCTCTGGCAGTCTCACCCACTTTTCAATCCCACCTACACATTTTAGTTCCCTTCACTGTCTCCACGTCCCCGGAGATGAACCGGAGTTTGAGGAATGAAGGTTTTTTTTTTTTTTTTTTTTTCATGGTTTAAGTGTTTGCAGAAGAGTTATGGGATCAGCAGAGGGTTCGTGTTTTTGGATGTTTGCAGAAGCTCTTGTAATAATATTACCTTCCTACTATAAAAAGCAACATGAGAAATTCTCTGCAAGAGCTGTTTTTTTTCTTTTTCTGTGTCGTCAAGCCTGCAGATGAAGCGTATTACAAAAGTGAACCCAGTGAACCAGATCTGTATTTCAAGACTGCAACAACTCAAATCGGCTGAAATGATTTCAGTATGGCAGAATGCTGTAGATCAGATTTATCTTCTCCTCTTTTCATAGCAAAGCACGACCTGCAGTTTGTGCATATGAAAACTTTTTATCCTTGTTTTTGTTGCACTGTCGCCTCGTTTGTTTTGCTGAAAGGTTGTTTACTGCACCAAATACGTCTGAGCTGAGACTGGGAGTGCAGTTGGACCCGGCAGGGCGTTCATCAATATCTAATACTGATCTTATGCCAGAGCAGAGATGCAAACCATCCTGCTTGAAACTCACTGGAATAATTTTTATTTAGGATTACATGTGGCAAGTAATGTAAGCGATGTGGATCAGTCTTCAGATGTGTTGTCAGGTCCATTCATGATTCAAAAGATAATTCTGGTTTCAAAACTAGTCCTGTGGCTCAGAGTTGAACCAGGAAGCCTGTACACTTTGATGGACTGTATATGTATTTTGCAGGTGTACCTTGTTTTTCAATTTGATTGGATTGATTGTCTGACGCCTCGCGCTTCTTGCCTCAGAGCACTTGACTCTCTCAAGACTTAACCTCAAGACTTAAGCAGGACAGCAGCACAAGACAGACAGCTCTTGCACAGCCACACGTCTTGAATATCTACTTCCTCAGGCCTTTTTTTTACTTACTTTTTTTTTTTACTATTTAACTGTCTATCTCTTTGCTGCTGTACATTGTAAATTTCCCCACTGTGGGACGAATAAAGGTTTATCTTATATCTTATCTTATCTTATCTCCTTGTTTGAAGGATTTGGTGTCAGCTATGAAAAAACACTGTTACGTCCATGTATTTCAGTCGGCATTCAGACACTTGAGTCTTGAGTCTTGAACTTGCCCCAAAAGACTTGAAGGTTTCTCTGAAATGTGTTAAACCAAGCTCTCAGTCAGCAGTGGTGGAAGAATTACTCAGACATGATGAAAACATGCTGTTACAAGTGAAAGTCCTGGATTCAAAATCTTCCCTAATAAATAAATAAAAGTGTTAGAAGCAACTTGTAGAGTCTTTCAAATCTGTACTTTGTTCCAATACTTAGTTACATCCCACCTCTGTCAGTCAGTACCATCTTGCTGAGCCTCAGTGTGAAACCATTCAGGAAAACCATTTGAATGCTTTGACCTTTGACGTGTCAGAACCTGCCTTGTTTCTGGATGGAAACACAGCAGAGGTTTATACTCTGATAGATACCAGCGGCGTACAGTCTGTAACGGCTTGTGTTCGGTAATAGTCACTGTATGTGAAGCAAACCTGCTGTTGCTCCTTCTGTCCATGTTTTAATGGTACGTCTCCTGTTTGTACAGCAAGTGGACATGTTGTCGTCTGTCTGCTGTGGGATATTCACGCCTCAGCGCCAGCATTAGGTTTTCAGGTCGTCCGTCCCATTCTTGTGAACCCTATGTCTCATGGATGCTTTGAGCTAATTTCCTCAAATTTGTCACAAACGTCCACTTGGACTCAAAGATGAACTGATTAGATTCCGGAGGTCAAAGGTCACTGTGATCTTACCAAACATGGTTTTGGCCGTAACTCAAGAATTCAAATGCTAATTATGACACAATTTCACACAAATGTCTGCTCGGATAAAATGATGAAGTGATGACAGCTTATATCCAAAAGGTCAAAGGTCAGCTTCACTGTGACATCATAATTTTCTTGCACACGTTTCTGGCCATGATTCAACTCCATAACTCAGAAACAGAAGGTGAGATTGTGACTCTATTTAACATTTGGTCAGATAGGTTGATTATTCAAGATGACCTCCAAACTTTGATGAAACACAAAGTATGACCCTAATTTATAGCCTAAATAGACCAGCTTCCAGACTGGATTGCTGCTCAGATCTCTGTTGTTATCAACAATTCAAACAGTGATGAAGTGAAACAAAATGGCTGTGACTTTCACACAGTATTATCCTCTTTATTTTGGTAACAGAAGCATTGAGGATCAGCAATGACGGTCTTTGGTCCTGTTTTATACTTCAGTGTTTGCGTGTTTCTGTGTGTGTGTCCTGCAGGAGCTGTGCCAGTGTCGTCCGTCCGATGGGAACTGTTCGTGCTGTAAAGAGTGCATGCTGTGTCTGGGGAACCTTTGGGAAGAGTGCTGCGACTGCGTGGGTGAGTGCAACATCTCATTCGATAGCAACGCCGCATTAGCTGACCGCGAGTTAGTCAGCGTTTTATTTTGGACTTGGGAAAACTTCAGGGTTCAGCCCACGCTCCCGTCTTAAATGGCCTCGGAGTGACTGAGCAGGTTCAAAGTGGCGGTTCAGCAAGACGCACGGCTGCTGAGCTGAACATCTGTGAAACAGATCAGTGCCAGCAAAGATCACATCTGAGCTGTATTAATGTTTGTCAGATCTGTATTGGACTGTTGCATTTGAGAAAGAGTTTGTAAGGCACAATTTTACTTGTTTAATTTGAATTTAATGCACAAAATCTGACTTCAGATTTAGTTTCCTCCATTCATCCTACATTTAAGACTTTGCAGTCTGAGTTCATAAAACTAAATATGATACAGGTCAAGTCATTTCAGTTTTAAGGTACTTTATTCGTGTTAATTGTTATGTTTAATACTATACAAATTCTTTTTTAATATTAATTTATACTCTCATGCACAACTTCATGTCCTAAAATTAGATTTGATTAGATTTCATTTTATTGTATATCTAGATTTATATGAAAATTGATAGTAACACTATACATTAACTCCCTATGGATTATAACACACTATAACGTTGTTGTAAACAGATTTGAGCACATTTATCTCGTGAAGATGTATTTTTTATTATTATATATCTGTTTTACTATATTGTCATTCATTATTTGTATATACAAGAGCTTCTACTTGTCGGTGTCCACAGGAAGTTATATACATTAATAAATCTGCTTACAAGAACATTATAGTGGGTCATAAACTATCTGTCAAGTGTTGTATATACTTCTTAGAAATGCTTAATAGGGGCAATAAATTAAAGTGACCACATAAAAGAATGGAGAAAATAAAACCAAGTCGTGTACAGTTGAATAAAGTTAAATGTAATCAGTTAACTCCAGACCATCAAACTGTGATTGTAACATCTTTAAATGAGTCTGGCATTAATCTCTTTTCATGCATGTGACACTTGAGTTATGTCTCAGTCTTGTTAGTCTCCCGCTTGCTCTGCTGCCGCCGAACACTTTCTCCTGTAAAAAGCCTGTGAAAAATGAGACTGTGGCTGTAACACTCTGACAGCTGAGAAGCACACAGGTTTAAAAAGGAACCAGTTTGTTCAGAGCCTTTCTGCTCTGACACAAGATGAGTGTGAGGTGAGTGAAGCCAGATCTTGAAGGTGCCTCTGAAAAGTGACATTGTGGAGGTTAATGCAAAGCAGAACCAAGAGGAGCTCAGTTTATGAGAATGTAGGAAATTAAAGGAATATTGTCACTACTGAGTAGCAGCTACACATGTGGACAGGAAGTCTCGAGGTTTTCCAGAAGATCAAAGGACGAAGAAGCCGGAAGAGAGAGGGGACGAGGAGGTTGACCTGCTCGGATGAACTCTGACTTTCAGCCTCCTGCCGAGGTGAGCTGGGGGTGTAGCTCCCAGCCAGATCCAAAACAAGCGGATTAGTGAAACAGAACATTTGGCCAGTTGACGCCTCTCTTCATCTGTTACCCGCTGCAAACCTGCAGGGGCGGAGTCACACACTTTTGAAATGAATAAGAATGTGTTCAGGCTCGAATTTGAAGACAGGGTTCAAACAAGACAATGGGCCCTTGGATAGAAACATGTAAAAGCTCATGACCCCTGAAAGACACCAACTGTGTTGATGCATGTTGTTCTTCTTTTCTTCAAGCCTGTTTCTACCTGGACACAAGTGGTCAACCATAAATGCATCAGTTCACACCTGACGTTACAATGCGTTTCCAAACATGTACATCTTTCTGTTTGCAAAGACCAAATGCGTTGTTGTTTTTCATGTGTGGCCCAACAGTAGTAGCCAACACTATTTTTTATGCAAAGAAAGACATAATGTAAAACATTTGACAAATTTAAATGAAGGCCCAAATAAGTTAGAATTTGTTGTGGACAGTGTTTAACAAAGTTTAGAAAGTTTCACCTTGGGCTACAACTCACAAAATTACATGTTTTTTTTAAGGGAGTCTGGGGACTTTCTCCACCACTGACAAAAAGTAGCACACATTTATTACTGTTGATCATTTTAGGTCTTTGTAGTCATTTTGTCATCATTGTCATCATCCTGCATCTTTTTGTTTTGCATCTCTTTCAGTCTTTGTGCTTGTCTTTGTGGTTGTTTAACGTGTCTAACGTGTCGTCAACTTTCTGATCGTTTTGCATCTCTTTCTGGTTCCTCTACATCTCTTCAATCACTTTGCATGTCTTCGCAGTTGTTTTGTGTTTCTTTTGGTTGTGCTGCATCTCTTTTTAGTCACTTTGCGTGTTGTTGTGCATCTGTCCGCGGTCGTTTTGTGTCTCTTTGCAGCTGTTTGACTTTTCAGCAAGAAATGTCAGCAGTCACTTCATGCAGAGGTTCTGGTCCAAGGGCCCCTGGTCCTGTATCTGTCCCCTTGGCTCCCAGTCTGGCCCCGCCCCTGCAAACCAGTAGGCTCTCAGATCAGCTTTGACAGACAGATATTGCTGTACGTGCTGACAAGGAGGCTTTATTAAAGCCCTTTCATGTGGAACACAAATACAAGTATCCGACACAGAGCGCTGAACTCGCTGCTGCTGCACAGATGTTGTGGTGTCGGTGGTGGAGTTTTCCTCTTGGACGGGCCTTTTTACAATACACAGAGGATAGCCTGTAGCTTTAAGCGAGTATATTCCTCATTTATATGTTTTTATTTTTTCTCGCAGCGCTCGCCTTATGACCATTTTAAGTAAGTTTCCACTCTAAACATGTTAACTGTGCCAAACGCTGGCTACTTTGAAGTGTGTATCTGCGAGTGGTTAGAGCAGCTCGGCGGAGGAGCGGTGGGGAGAGGACAGTTTGTATTTTAGAGGAAGGGAGGAGGAGGAGGGAGGGAGGGACCCATGTGTACTCTTTATCTAAAACAGCTGCTCTGGCTCAGCTTTTAGCATCGGTTTGTAATCCAATTCCTCTGTCAAACTCCGTTCCCCATTAAATGATTTACCCATTAGCTATAATTCACTTTGACTCATTTAAAGGGTTAGTAAGATCATATCTGAGGATGTGGGGACTTTGTCAAGCGATTACTACTGTATTTGGAAATTAAATGAAGTGTTAAAAAGGTCTTAATTAAGACAAGATACTCTTGACAGCAGTGTGGTTTTACAAAACTGCCCTTGTGACTTGAAATCATGTGTGAAACCATTTAACGGTTAAACGTCTCTATTTTGGGTAAAAGGATGAAATGCAAATACACTCCCTGCTCTGCCAGTGTGCTTAAAGGGTCAGTTCACCCGAATTACAAAGAACAACATCAACTTTCTCTAGACGTGCAGTTATAGTTTCATTCACTCTGGTTTTAAGATCTCTGAGATTTCTGTCTCCTCCTCAGTCAAGGCTTCAGTCAGCATTGAGACTGGTAACATGTCCCTGCTAATATATCTGTGAATAAATGACATGAATTGATAAATTAACTTTAAGGCTTTGAAACAACATTTAGAACATGACATACAGAAAACACCTGCAGTTTCCTGCATAAATTAAATCTGAGCATTTTGAGTTTTCATCAATTTACAATTTTGGTTTGGTGTCAAAAAAGTGGTTGTTTCTCTTGTGGGGAAATTTGACCCTGACACCAGTGCAAGGAGGTAAATAGACTTTGTAGTTTGTAGTTGTCACTGCATTGAAAATTTCATTGATTTAGAAATTAAATTGAATGGAAGTTCAATAGTGTCTTTAACCCACAAAGTAAAGTGAGTTTTTATAGAGACTATTTTTCTGGTAGAAGTACTGATTATCCAGAGAAATGTCCCTGACAATATTTCGGGTAATTTTTTTCAAGTCTTCATTTTTCAATACTGCGACCACCACAAACTAAATCCCATTCACCTCCATTATATTGGGCAGTGACAATAAAAAAGAGATGCATGCTGTATCAAAACTCGTTCAAATTAAACCAAAACTATCTGCAAGGCTGAAGTCATTTGCCAGAACTGACCCTTTAATGTCTTCATCCATTTTGTCATGTCAGGGATGTGTAACCCCAAGAACTACAGCGACTCTCCGGCCACGTCGAAGAGCACCGTGGAGGAGCTGCACCGTCCGATCCCCTCGCTGTTCCGCGCCCTCACCGAAGGAGACGCGCCCATCAACATGATGGTGGTGTCCTTCCCCGTCGCAGAGGAGCTGTCCCACCACGAGAACCTGGTGTCCTTCCTGGAGTCATTGGACAACCAGCACCAGAACGTCTCCGTGCCTGGAAACAGCATCCACGCCAGCTACGACACTCAAGGTAACTCAATTAAAACTCTCTGTTCAGTCACAAGCTTCTCAAATCCACAACCCATAAACCGAAAGTCTTTCTTCTGTGGAAAATTGAGATTCAGTTTTTTGGTGTAAAATACGTCCAAACAGTTGTGGATGGGCCCAAATAGACACATAACTGAGCTACTTGTACCTAAGTATTTAAATGTTGTACTACTGTATACCTCTTCAAAGAATATTGTACTTTTTACTTTACTACATTTAATTCACAGCTCTGGTGAAGTTATGTTGAAGAATATGATTTGATATATAAAACATAATGAGCTTATAAAGTATGAAGCACTGGTATTGATTACACTACCCGGCAGTATATAAAGTAATTAAATTAGCTACACATCAACCAGCTACATGAAACATTAAAAACATTAAAATGCTCCTTAAATGTTTATGCATCCATAATAATGATCCTATAATACAATAAATATTGATGTAAAACTGAGAGAAGTCTTACTGCTGCATATAATGAGTACTTCTACTTCTAATTTTACATCTTCCTCCACTGTCCATGACTGTTTTACATCAACCAGGATACATAATAAACAAAACACAGCCCAAAGCCCTGATGACTCCTGGAAAGAACTGGGACAAAATTCTGGAAAAACCTTTTAAAATGAGTCATTTATTTATTAACATTAGCTTATTCCAGCTTCTGAAAGGAGAGAATTTGCTGTTTTTCTCTGTTTCACTGTAAATTGACAACTGGTCAACTCTGGGAAATTGTGATGTGCATTTTAAAAACAGATTATTAACAATCCGACAACAGTGATCAACATTAATTGCCAGTTGTAGCTCTGTTGGAGAGAAGCTATGAAGTGTTTCTGACGGACCTGAGTGAAGGAAGCACAGTTAGTCATTTTGATAATGTGCCTCACATTCGTGTGAAGCCCCTGCAGAGAGTTTACGTCACATCGCAGTTTCACAATAAGTTACACTGCATGAGAAAAATATGCTTTTATATTACGTAGTTTTCTGGTCCTGTCAGATCCATTCAAATTTTTCATTTGCATTTATGCACACTCAGTAAGACCCGTTATAATAAAATCAGGCCCAGCCCAGAACTGAAGGGGACTACAAAGTCTTGAACGAAGACCAGTTCGGGTTGGGTCAGGTTTTCATTGTTTCTAATGCCAAAAGACCTTTAGTTTTGGGGATTGTGAATGGGTTGAAAGTGTTGCTCCACTGCCATCTTTTTATTTTCATTTGCGGCTGTTTTGGCTGTCTACCTCTAAGCCAGCGCTATTTGCTATAAAGACACACTCATAATGGGAGTGTTCCCACAGAGCCGAGCAGTTAACTCATTAAGCTCACCAAAACATATGGTCATACTTAGTTGCAGCAAATTAATTTCACCCCTGTAGTAAAAGTAGGAACGTTGAGGGTTAAAGGTGCTGTAATTACTTTAAAATGGTGCTTGTTTTTATGAAGCACGTTTTACTGGATCTGTGACTCACGCCTGTCCTTTTTTTTTTTATTTCAGAAAACATGTGCACAGTGGTCTACTTTGACGACTGCGTGTCTATCCGTCAGTGTAAACTATACTGTGAGTCAATGGGAGGATCCAAGTACCGCTGGTTTCACAACGCCTGCTGCCAGTGCATCGGGCCGGAGTGTGTGGACTACGGCAGCAAGGCCGTGAAGTGCATGAACTGTCTCTTCTGAACACACATTGGTACCAAATGTCTGGGCCATACCAGAGGACTGAGGGCAGAGGAAACTATGACTGTTATGTGTTAGCATTCCTCAGTTACCTTGTAAAATACCCCCGACCCCCCCCCTCCTCCTACCCCTGCAAATTGTTTTTATTCTGCTGTTACGTTTCACTGTATATTTTTAGATATGTTTTCAATAGTGTTTTTTACTAGAGGTGTATATGAATAATGTATTTTTACAATTATGGTCCGCTAAATCCCAGTCTCATGCCAAATAAAGAAAAGTTTGGTGACATGGACTGTTTTGTTTCCTAGAAAGGTGTCTGATTTTTAAATATCTTTTCCTATATTTTCTCAAAGAGATGTGTGGAAATGAGTGGAACAGTAAATGCTTGTCTTCCCAGTTGCCTGTCTTCTGCTCTAATCTTAGCCTAGTGTCGCCCGAGTCAGGAAACACATCATTTCCTGGGGAAACAAAGTTGTTATTATACCATTCTGGTCCACAGGTGTTCCAGTGCTCGCTGACCGTCTCATGCATGCAAGCAGAGGAGAAAGGGAGCGTTTACTGATGCCAATCTCTCACCGCCACACACAAATGCTCTTTGTAATGCCAGTGCATTCTCAAAAGGCAGCAGGGTGCCCTATCACTGATTCTGTTCCCAATTGGCATGCAGCAGCAGTTTGCACAGACTAATGTACCCGACACACAATGAGACCTTGTTTGTCTTTTTTTTTTTTTTTTTTATGATATTGAATCACGACCTCATTTCGCCGTTGCAGCTGTGGGTTTGGAGCAGGCGGTGCCAACAGAGATCAGAGGACTAATGTGTTTCATATGTCAGGATGACCACCAGACCTCTGAGTCCGACCACAGCTTTTTGGGAAAGTACACATGATTCAGAATAGCAAGTGGTTTCACCAAATTTAGATTATAGCTGCTATTCAAAACATTGTTTGACAGTTTGTCTCGTACGCAGGCTTGTATAAGAGCACACTTGTGGTTGAGATCATAATGATACCACAGCCTAAACATTGTTCATTAATTCCAGATCATTCTCAGCTAGAAAAACCTACACAGACTATACATGTGCGGTATACGCTTCAGAACTACATTTCCCACTATGCCCTGTGGCTACCGCGCAAGCGCAGATGTGTTTATTTAGTATACAGACATCCGGAAGCTGCACTCTGAAATTGACCGAACGGGATAGTTCTTGGTAAAGTTTCTTATCTTTTGTGTTTTGTGTGTTCAGCGACAGCACAGCGGCTGCAAAATAGAGTTAAGCACATGTAGTAAACTATATATATGATGTTTGATGTGTGTGGACGCAACTGCAGCTTTAATTGTGACGGACAGGCTGGCTAATCAGCTAGCTTAGCATGTTGGCAGCTGGGCCCCTCCATTCAGAGGAGAGCTCCCAACGCTACTGTCTGACTGTTTTTAATGTAAATATGCTCAAATTTATCAGTCCAGAAACTGACCTGGGTGTTTTGAAAGCAAGTTGATGATTTGTGACTGGTTGTGTTTGATTAGTTTTCTTCTGGAAACAGGACAGAGCAAGAAAATAAGGAGGTAATCTGCCCACAGCGAAGAAAGATTAAGATGTCAGACAAACAGGCAGAGAGGCTTTATTCATGGTAT
The DNA here is from genome assembly GCA_025331565.1 of Holacanthus passer. Lineage (NCBI taxonomy): Eukaryota > Metazoa > Chordata > Actinopteri > Pomacanthidae > Holacanthus > Holacanthus passer. The sequence continues at coordinate 42,477 of JAFREQ010000212.1, read as the reverse complement.
TTGTGTCCAGACTTTAATCAAGACAAGTGTTTGTGAACGTATTGTTGTTGTTTTGCATCATTTATCAAATATGTCTTCTTGTTACTTTTTTTTGTAGAAACTGAGAAAGCACCAAACTAACAACTTCATTTAATCTGAAGTTGCTGTCAACCTGAGAAACATCTTACATTAATAAAGAAAAAGCATTTCTTTATTTAAACACACACTCTTGCAGTTATAACGTAATTTAATCTACTTCCTAAAACATGTACAACCTGAGGACTGAGGATTTCCGTTGTGCTTAATTTAACATCAACAACACAGAGAGACATTTTTTTTTTAAATAATTGCTAAACATTCAGATCATCAGATCAACAAATATCTGCTGATCTACAGTCACCAGGACTGTTTCTGATAGATCACTGTTTCTGTGGTTGATGAAGTGGACTGCAGTTTTGATTTTGCTGACTGTGGATGTCACATTTGTCAGCATGTTAGATGAAGGACATGATTGTTCATATATCAGAGCCCCATCTGGTGGGTGGACGTCACTGTTGCACTTCTGTTTATACAGACATGATGAAAATAATCAGGGAAGAAAGAAGCAGGAAGCAGGAAGGAGCTGCAGCTTGTTTTGTTGTGCTTTGAGTTTTGGTTTACAGGTCGATAGATCTGCTACAGATTTTGAATGTTAGTCTAGATGGAAAATAACTTATTTTGCCTACATTATCACAGCTTGCCTGTGTGTTATTGAATCTTAGCTTTAAGATTTAATGCTTAATAGAAAAACTGCCATGGGGGTGTCACTGCCATGAGGAGTGGTCTGCAGCGGTGTTTAAGTGGGTGGTACGTGTTAAAGTAACATCTATGTGAATGCCAGGATCCAAGGTTTCCTGCACTGTAACAAGATGATCAATGTTGTTCACGTCATCTGTCAGAGGTTTTAATGTTGTGGCTGATCTCTGTACTTTGGTGCATGTCTTGTTATCGTTACTAATGTACATTTATGTTGCTATAATGTGCTCTTACGTTGTTAAAAGCTACTTCTGTTGTACTAAGCAGGTCATAGTAGAGCCACTGAGTAACTTGTAACTTTGTTTTGCTCTTGCAAAAATAATTCTTTTAACCTTTATTCAATCACATAAACTCGTTACAACAGAGTGCTCCTGAGTACAGCAGGAAACATACAAAGAGAACACATACAGTGCATCAGTAGTTTGGTCATGTGTACAATTACAGTTTTAAATCCTTTAGTAATTTACTACATCTATATGGTGATAATCCTGGACAGTAGATTCTTCAAGTTCAGCTCCTTATATAGTTATAGTTGATGTATGATCTACTGTTAGTATTAGTATAAATCAACAAAACCAAACAGAAAAATAAAATTAAAATCCTTACAAAACTCACAGACCTGGCCACTGCCTGTCACATAAAGAAGGGACACATAACATGGGTTAACAGGCATGAAGGAATGATTAAAGAATCTTTGTCCACACCCTAGATTATCTGAGAGGTAGAATGGAGGCTTGTAATGTGTTGATATCTCGTCTTTCTGCCCACTCAGGTGTGATGGAGAGGTGATGTGCCAGTCAGAGAAGTGATAAGGCCACAGCAGCCATGACTGAGTGCTTCCTGCCCCCCAGCAGCAGCCCTGCCGAGCAGCGCAGGGCTGAGCACCCAGGGGGCGTGGCCCGCACCCCCAGCTCTGAGGAGATCAGCCCCACCAAGTTCCCCGGGCTGTATCGCACCGGGGAACCTTCGCCCCCTCATGATGGCCATCACCACGAGGCGCCAGACGCCTATGTCTCAGATGATGACAAAGAGCACAGCAAGAAGAAGAACAAGTTCAAGAAGAAGGAGAAAAGGAGTAAGAAATTATCCTTGAGCTTGAAGGTTCATTGTTGACCTTGGATATAGCAGTTTGACTAAAATTATTTAGCACGAGGTCACTTACTGGAAATTTTGTGGATCTTTCAGACATTTTCCAAGCTTTGTCAAAGCTACAAGAAATGGCTGAAAGCTCTTGAAAATTTTCACGAAGTCACTTTGTCTGACTTATTTTTGTCAAACTAATACTGTGATATTTCTTCAGATTATTGATACATCTTTGTGACTATAACAAAATAACGTCATGGGTATGAGAATAAGATGACTTCTGCTAAACGGGACTATTTTTATGGGATTTGTTGATGATAAGAAGAATGTAGAATATCCTCATCCTTATCCTTTAACATCTAGGAGCTGTCAAGTACATCCAGGTCATCTACTTCAGGCCACTAAGCTTCAGTTTTAGAATTCATAACTGAACATCATTGTAATGTTGTAGTAGTTGTTGAGTAAATAGAGAGAGAGAACTAGCTACTTTTCCGTCCTGCTGACTGTTGCTGCCTGTAGAAATGTTCCTTTACTGACAATGTTTTTCACTGAGTGCTTGTCAGGCTCATTGTCCACTTAGTATCAGGATTTTTCCATGACTGTATTTACCTCCCACATCAGGGTATGGTAGGAGAGAGGAAGAGACGGACAGTTTCAGAGGACACCCACAGAGCTCAGTGAAGGTGTGTCTCAGGCAGCGGTGTGATAAACATGGTTTGTTCGAGGGGAAACCCAGAGTGGAGATAATTAGAGGAGACAAAACTGTGAAGAGGCCACTTGACTGTCTTTGACACAATCTTGTAGCTGTTTGCTCTGTGGAAAATATACTTTGTGTTATAATTCAACTGAGCCTGTTCTAGAGAGGAGCGGTGTGAGGTGCAGTGGGAGCTCTGCTAAATCGGTGGCTGACCTCTTTTCTAAGTCCCCTTTCTCCCCCTCCTTTGCTATCTTCTCTCTCTCACACATCTCTCTTCCTGTTTCTTTTTCACTGCTGTAATGGTTCTGTCGTAGGAGGAGGATAAGAAACTGGGGGTGCTTCTCCCCTCAGATCTAACCCTATTTTTGCCTCTTCTTTCCTTTCACAGCGGAAGGCTACGCCGCTTTCCAGGAGGACAGTTCAGCAGACGAAGCAGAGAGCCCGTCCAAGATGAAGCGCTCCAAAGGAATCCACGTGTTCAAGAAGCCCAGCTTCTCCAAGAAGAAGGAAAAGGACTTCAAGGTGAAGGAGAAGGGCCCCAAGGAGGACAAGGCCAAGGATAAGAAATCTAAGGACCTGACGGCTGCAGACGTGGTCAAACAATGGAAGGAGAAGAAGAAGAAGAAGAAACCCACAACAGAGGCAGAGCCGGTCCCGGTGGAGACCCCCACTTTCAGGCCCATCTTTGGAGCACCTCTATCTGAAGCGGTCAAGAGGACAGCTCTGTATGATGGTATCCAGCTGCCAGCCATCTTCAGGGAATGTGTGGACTACATTGAAAGTTATGGCATGAAGTGTGAAGGCATCTACCGGGTCTCAGGTAGAGAAACTTTGGGAGGCTGTTAATTTTTCCATCATCCCTCCAATTACAAAAAAGATAAGTAGTATATGAATATGATCTCAGTATTTGCGTGTCTGATTGATGCTCCCATCAACTTCTCTCCCTCTCAGGTATGAAGTCCAAGGTGGATGAATTGAAAGCAGCTTATGACCGTGAGGAGTGTCCCTGCCTGGAGGAGTACGACCCCCACACAGTTGCCAGCCTTTTGAAGCAGTACCTACGTGAGCTGCCAGAGAACCTGTTGGGCCGTGATCTGGCCCAGCGCTTCGAGGACGCCTGTGGACGGCAGGTGGAGGCTGAGAAGGTGACGGAGTTCCAGAGGCTCCTGGCTGAGGTGCCGTCGGAAAGTCGACTTATTCTCTCCTGGCTCATCACGCACATGGACCACGTCATCGACAGGGAGGCTGACACCAAGATGAATATTCAGAACATCTCCATCGTCCTCAACCCAACCATACAGGTCAGAGAGGAACAGACAGGTCAAACTGAGTAATTGGACTTTGAGATTAATGGGAAAAGATAACAGAGGAAGGAAATGGTGAAAAAGATTGTGTGAAAATGTTGCAGAGAGCAAAAATTCAACAGCAACTGGCAAACCAAACATCAAATATGAAAAATAGGTCTTGGGCTCAGGCTGTGTACCTCAAAGATAAGAAACCTCCCCTTAGCAACAAACCAAGTGAGTTTTTATTGGATCAAACAGTTCATCTCTGAAACCCTGGCCCAGTTTAGTGAAGCTAATTTATTCCCATAGGGGACATCTCTGTGGCTGCTCCACTTATTCTAAACCAACAGCAGCAGTAGCCACAACACTGTTAAATAAACACTTCTTTCAATTAATGAGTGGAGCCCAGGGTCAGTTTAATCAGGCTAAGTAAATATGCAGGAATTTGTGGTGTGGAGAAGATGGTGCAGAGACGATTTGGTTCCATATTACGGTCTAACAAACATTATACAAACACTGCAGAGCTCTAAAGCTGTGTGCTTCATATTCACTGATTTGTTTACCTTGTGTTCAGATTGGGAACCGTGTTCTTTACATGTTCTTCACACACGTGAGGGAGCTGTTTGGAGACGTGGTCCTGAAGCCGGTGGTGCGGCCTCTCCGCTGGTCCAACATGGCAACGATGCCGGCGCTGCCCGAGACCCAGGAGAGCATCAAAGAGGAGATCCGACGACAGGTGGGTTAAGTCCTGCTGCAGCCAATTTGTCGTCATTTTATTGACAGAATTGATCGATGGATAATTAAAGGAACAGTTCTGCATTTTGGGTTTCATCTTCTTAAATGTCAGGATTCCTGCTTCTCTCTGTTATATATCACTGTTAATTGAATATCTATGTTTTAAACTGTTTGTTGGACTAAATGAGTTACTTGAGGACCTCACTTTGGGCTCTGCATCTCAGCATTTTATTTCACTTTTTCATACAGGTATATTGCTGTTTCTAATTTCTCTAAAATATTTACGTCTTTTAAAGGTAACACTGATAAGCTGTTATCACTCTAAATAGGGATTAAAGTGTTACACAGTAATGCAGCGGGAATTCAGCAAAGTAAGCTGCTTCTGTTTATATTGCATTGTTTAGTCAGCAGTGTACATTTTTATCTTTGCCTCTGTTTCTCAGTGCACCAGGACTTGATATTTTGTCACTGTGTACCAGAAGTTCCTGCCATTTCATTTATATGCCAGTGAGTGCATCACACTGCAAAATAAACCACATCTGCAGATGCAAACCTGGAGCTGACATCTTTAACTTTATATTAGCAACTTTGTGAAAGTCTGCTAAAAACATTCTTTACAAGGCTTGTGAATGTCATCCCAGTGAAACAATTTCTGTCTCCTCTACCTTTCACAGGAAGTAATTCATGGGAAATGAGATGTTTGCATTTTAGAAGTCAATCTCTATGTTCCCAGCAATGAAGGATGTCTCTATGTCGGATGTGCTCACTTTCTTCTCTCTACAGCTGACTTCACTACCTTATTTTTTAGTGATTGTCATTCAAGGGTCACAAGTTTCAATGAATGCTGTAATTAAGGAATTGAAACTTCATCACTCACTTGTTGTGTGAAATATGTTTTAGGAGTTCCTGCTGAACTGCCTACACAGGGACCTGCAGGCAGGGGTGAAGGACTTATCTAAAGAGGAGCGACTCTGGGAGGTTCAGAGAATCCTGACTGCTCTAAAACGCAAACTGAGGGAGGCCAAACGTCAGGTAAGTTCTGTCTGGTGTGTGTGTATGTTTTTTTATTTTATTTAATAAGAGCAAGAGCAATTCTACCAAAATATTACAATCTAACTTTGTAATGTAAATTTCCTGTGCTTGTGCTGAATTTCAAGCAGACGAAAGCACATAAACATTAAGGTTAGCTGCTCTTATTCAGGACAAAATATGATGAACACCTTATAATGTAATCCAGCACAACAATACCACAACTATCAACTCCTCTCTGATATAGTCTGAACAAGGATTAACATTACAAGCTCACAGGGAAAAACAGAATTGTCCAGTTGAGAATTGACCAGTGTGGTTTACTTCTGTATTGTTCCTGCTTTGGCCTTTTAGGAGTGTGAGAGTAAGATAGCCCAGGAGATAGCAAGCCTCTCAAAGGAAGATGTTTCAAAAGAGGAAATGACTGAAAATGAAGAGGAAGTCATCAACCTCCTCTTAGCACAGGTGAATCATTCAAACACACTAACACATGTTTACAAAGAATGTGCTTAGATCAACAAAATCCCACAAGATATATGTCTAAAAACTCCTATTTCAATCCTACTAAGCTCCATGTATGTTACCCTAAGATGGAACAATTTAATTTTCCCCACCTCCTCTCCATAATCAGGAAAATGAGATCCTAACAGAGCAGGAGGAGCTGATCTCTCTTGAGCAGGTGCTTCGCAGACAGATTGCAACTGAGAAGGAGGAAATCGAGAGACTGCGAGCAGAGATTGCTGACATACAGAGGTAAGACAAGACTGAAAGCATCTGAGGTAGTCAATATTTTGTAATATAATGTCATAACATGTACAAAAGGGCTCAGCCAGCATTATGTTCCCCAGTCGGCAGCAGGGTCGCAGCGAGACAGAGGAGTATTCATCAGACAGTGAAAGTGAGAGTGAAGATGAGGAAGAGCTGCAGATGATTCTTGAAGACCTGCAGAAGCAAAATGAGGAACTGGAGGTGAGAAGAAAGTTCAGCACAAAGTTATTTTTAAGTGTGTTGAGTTATGACAGGGTAAGGTATGAAAGTAAACTTTAGAATATTATTTGTCTTTATATACTTTGAGAATTTCAGGTGTGGTTTTCTTTCTCAGCAAGAATGTGAGCAATATAGAATGAATATTTTCTCTAGATATTGACACAGATCAACTACTTGGTTTCTCAAGCACCGTCTGTGTTGTTATCGCCCTGTAGAACAAAAACACCCACCTGAACCAGGCCATCCATGAGGAGCAGGAAGCCATCCTGGAGCTCCGAGTCCAGCTTCGCCTCCTGCAGAGCCACAAACTGCAGCAGGAACTCACTGTCCAGCCGCCGGCCGAGCAGGCCCCACCCACACAGCCGAGCCCGGAGCCCCGCAGCGAGGAGCAAACCAAACGCTCCGTTGCAGCTGTGGCCGCCAGTGCAGATGCTGCTGCCTCGGCCAACGGCAAGGCAGCTAAGGATCCTTTGAAGCCCTCGCCGAGCAAAGACAGGAGGGACACCAACATGTGAGACGTCATCTCAGTCATTTATTTGGTGGCTCTGTGCTGCTGTATGTCTCCACCGCTGGTCAGTTGTCCTGTAGTCACTCGCTATCCACTGGAGATTTCACTTTGCTGGATCCATGAGTTCAAATCAAATAGCTTGTTTCCCATTTTCCCATGCAAAACTCAAAATAAGTAGAAATAGAGTAGCAGCTGTAGCGGACAACTGGCTACTGCCAAGCGAGACTACGTGGACCATTTTATCCAATTTACAGTGCCAAGCCTGTATGAAGGAAGCTGGGGAGAGGAGAAATGAAGGGATTCCTTAAGCGAGTAAGGGGATGGAGGAGAGAAGAGGTAGGCGCCTTGCCAGTATATGACAAAGTTTATTTTTCGCTGGTAAGGGCTCAAGAAATGAGCATAGACCAGATATAATCTCAGTCCCTGTATCTCACTATGTCCTTTACCTAGATGCAAATTTGCCATGTTAGGATAGAGACCACTGTGCCATAACTGAAGATGCCAGACTGGATATGTTTCCCCAGAGAACCACTAATACAAAAGCTCTTTGATTAATGAAGAATTTATGATTGGTCTATCTATATATTATATATTTAAGTAGTATTCTGAAGAATACGGATGACTATTCGAGAAATACATTGATTTTAAAATTTCAGCTTTTTAGTAATATATGAATATATGTATAAATATATTGTAGATGCTTCCTTTTCTTTGAACAGCAGATGCACATAAACACAGTGGCGTTGTACCTCGCAACTGACCAGTGGATGAAAACACGACCGGACAACAAATACGCAACAAAAATATATTCATCACTAGACAAACAGCTGGAGGCAGCGTTGTTCCAGTCACTCTGTGAAACAACACTCTGCTCTGTAGTGCAATCATCTTCTGTTATCTCTGCCTCTCTTGCACAAACAAGGAAACATGGAAAGTGACGTCTGTCCAGCTTTATGATGGAATAACAAATCTGTAGTGATGATACTTGTCACCGTAATGTGTGCAGAGACACGCAGGAGGCTCGTTTAAATTTGTTGTGTATTTGATTTTTTTTTTTTTAACTCATGATGTGTGGAGTTCATGGCATCAGTTGGAAGTGAGGAAAAAAAAATGTTACAAGTCAATCATTTCATTTCACAACTGATCCATGACTATTGCAAAGTGAAGTCATTGTTCAGTGATATTTAAAGCAGGGGCATGACCTGACTTACATACCATTTGTGTATATTCTTGTAAAATTGCAAACATACTGTATTTTCAGCTCTTTTATGTTTTGTCATATGTTCTTGTTTTATTATTAATGACCTGTATGGAGTATGCTCGTGTGACTGCTCCTGCTATGGTCACAGGCAAATCAAAGCAATCTCATCTGGACTCATGATTCAACATGTTATTAATCCTGTGACTGAAACAGATAAATGCTAGATTGGGCTCAGAAGCTTCTCATGAGGTTATTTTCATATTGTTCCGAGCTTTTGTAGCTTATTGTTGGCGACAGAATAATGCTGTGAAGAATAAAGTGTCGATCCGAGTAATTGATCTGAATCTCTGTCTCTTTCTCTGACACACAGTTTAATGTTTATACTCAACTATGCTGGTTGGAAGGCCGGTTCCATATTTAGTGCTTCCTATTTTCCATTACACATTCTCCGAATACTTTCCCACTTTTCAGCCTAATGAGGTCATAAATAAAACCTGTGCATCCATTATGAGGAAGTGGGGCCTGTCATTGTTGGGGTTTGAATCAGAATCAGTGCTTTGTACCTAACAGATAGTGGAACCACCCCAGTTTTCTGTCATTGCTTTTACTGGTTTCCGATTTGGAAAGTAGCCTCAAGTCAAGTAGCACAACAACAGCAAGGGAAAAACCGGATATAAGCAAAAATGATTTCAAAATTAAAGTGCACCTTAAACTTGATAGAACTGTCACCAGGTGGAGTGACTTTAGTCTTCATGATTAAAATTACTACAGACAAGTGGGAAGTTTATTTATTGGTGACGAAATTCAGTTCTATTTTCAAAGCTTCCTTACTGAAACACAGACAATGTCTCTGTCCATGATGATTATTTATTTTTGATTCTAATTTATAACATGAGTAGCATCATTGTAATAATAGTAGTAATAGAAGTAGTAGTAGTATTTATAATGCTAATTTTGTAATAATTTGTAACATGAATGGTATCATCATCAGTAGTAGTAGTAGTAAGTAGTATTAATATTTGTTTAGATGAATGATATTATTATTATTATAATTATTATTATTATCATTAATGTTGTTTTCTCTTGTGATTATTCTAAAATTTTAAATCCCTGCCCAATCTAAGTGTTTGACCCTGACAGAGAAAATTGATGTATGTGCAATGGTTGAAATTTTAAAAATGTGTGAAATTTTCCTTGTGTTACCTAAAGGTTCATTTAAGACATAAATGTACAAGCATGATTTTGCAAAAATAAATATGTGAAGTGGCCACATATGAAGAAATGACATATACAAAGAAGAATGTAGGAGAAGGAGTTTGTGTCATTTTAATATTTTTTTTTAACAAGTGTAAAAATCCATATTATAATTCTAAGCAAACTATATTTCATGTCTTAATACGTCAGGAGGAAATCGAACCTTATCTTATTTTGAAAGTCTGCAGCGGATGTCGTGTTTGTCATTTCCGCGTCTTGCCTCCAGCTCAGAGCCGCTGCTCAGCCTCCTGTCTGTCTGTCTCTGTCTGTCTGTCTGTTGTCTGTCTGTCTGGGCTGGGTTTCTGGTTTTATCCAAGAAGAAGAGAAGGGGGGGAAAAAAATCAAACATTTCAGACATGACGGGACAAAAACACTGAGCGAACTGTGACAAATGATGATTTAGACACTTTCCCATCATGGCGATAAGGGAGCTCAAAGTTTGTCTTTTAGGGGTAAGTGGATGTTTTTGTTAAAAATTCCTTCAGTCTTCGAGTCAAATGAACGTTTAGTTAACGTTATTAGAAGTTAATTTACGCGAACTGACACGAAACATATGATAATATCTCTTATTTTTTGACTTTTTCTCCACTTCATCGTGTTGTTCTTCGTCAAAAAAAAACTACTGTTGATTAGCTAGAAACCAAAATAGCTAATCGGCCGGTGGGCGCAGCAGTTTTTACATCTACCTCCTCTGTTCGTTTCTCATCTTTCAACACGATGAATCTCACTTTCCTGCATGTTTTTGTCTTTATTTTTTTTAAGGCTCTGACAGTTTATCATCCATTACATCATCACCAGCCGTTAGTTTTCCTGCTGCGTTAGCAAAACCCCGCAGTCCCTGTTTGTAGACGGTGACCGAGAGGTTTCAGACCGCGAAGTGTTGCTTTATCAATGAAGGAAAAGGAAGTGGGATCTTGTAAGAGCCACATTGATGTTTACCAGGCCTGTGCATTCCTCCACAGGCCCCTGACATGCTCACCAAGTATTTTAATAGCCTCCATAAGTTACTCACTAATCTTTTGTTCCTCATCTGATTGAAGTGGTCGACATGATCATCTGTGTGATCTACAGGGGATTTTATCACTTTAACTATGTACGGACAAGGAAAGAGCTGTCATTGTGCTTGGTCATCAAAAAGGCATGAATGACAAGCTGCCAAAAAGGCCCCTAAAGCCATGACGTTTCATGTTAATGCATTCATTTAAGTGACTGGGAGATACACAAGTAGTATTGACTCTAAATTCAGAGCTTGTTGTGGACTAACGATCTGATGGTGCATGTGACCACGAATCAATAGGGGTCAATAGTCCAGACCAGAGTGACTGATGTGCAACCTTCTGTTTTCAGGACACTGGAGTTGGGAAATCCAGCATCGTTTGCAGATTCGTCCAGGATCATTTTGACCACAACATAAGTCCCACAATAGGGTAGGAGCATTGCAGTTTAAATCTCAGAAGACAGTGTAAGAGCAGGAAAAGAATCAGTCAAACAGGAGGAGGATCAAGCTTAAAGTCAGAGTTTGATATCAAAAGTCCAGAGTCTGAACTGTAAACAGTCTAGTGCAGTTTGACCATGTGAGGTGTCGAGTCAGGTGACTTTATCAAAAACAGCCTGATTCCCAGAAAGTTGGGATGCTGTGTGAAACATAGATAGAAAAGAATGTCAAAATTTGACATTCGACAAATATTTACAGAGGGAATAATAAAAAGTCTGATGTCTGATGAAAAATGAATTATTCCATCTTACAAAGGAAAAAAATATATACTATGCTTCAGTCTCTTTGGCTCATTTAGCATAAAACTAATGGTTTATGCATATTTTTTTAACGTAGTAATTCAGCTCACTGTTAGCAGATGTTTAAAATCTAGTACCGGGATTTGGTAAAAATTACAAATACAAATGAACATACTGTACTGTAACAATGCCAAACTTATACGCATTAAACGACTACAGTTTATAAAACACGATCGGCTGTGATGAACTGAGATGGACTTTTAAGTTAATGAGTCTTTAAGTTATTAAGTCATATCCAAACTAATGTTTGAGTCCACTGTCATCACTGCTATCATTCTGTTGGCTCTTTACTGTTTGATGCTTGTTTTGTGGGCCTCTGAATCAACACTACACTTGTGTTTTCAGGCAACATGGTTTCAGTGTCAAAACATCTTATTTGTTTCCTGCTGACTTGTACTGATTTGTTTCCTGTGCCTTTTTACATGCATTGTTGTGAAATGCTCTTTTTCATCCACAGAGCGTCGTTCCTGACCAAAACAGTGCCATGTGGAAATGAACTGCACAAATTTCTGATCTGGGATACAGCTGGACAAGAACGGGTGAGTGCACCCACAACAGAAATCCCTCATTTACTTACTATTAGCTTTGAGTTAAGACACATGACCATGTGTCACCATTTGAAAAAGTTAATTTTCCATTATATCTTGCAGCAGGAAGCCAGCACTGACACAATCATTTCACTGTCAGAGATCCTCATGACATAGACTTATTATTAGGCATGAAATAGGATGATGCGCATAGGGTTCAAAGGTCACAAGACTGTGGTATCATCACAGTGATTCATCTAATGGAGGGGGGTGGTGTGTATAGTTGAGGTTTGCCAGACATGCTTACAACATGGAAAAACTAGTGCATATATTTTCTGCTAGTGTGTGAAAATGATACCTTAAAACCTCTGTTACCAGGGTTTAAAGTTCTCTATCTTTGGATTTAACATTATAATTATCACATTGCTCTTCTTGGTAAACATCTCTTCATAACATAACTCAGAGCCAAAAATCTGAATATAGCTCTAACAAGCAAGAATGTGCAATATAAAAACACAAGTTTTTGACCACCATTGGTGCTGTGGAGCAATGTTTTGGTTATTGTTTGTATTGCATGTATTGCCATGAGCACAGGGCTGATGGGATACACATTTCTGCTGACTGCAGTTGGTGGTAATGCACAACAACAGTTGGTGGTGGTCATGTGCTGTAAAGGTGGCAGTGTGCAAGTAAAAGAGAAAAGACGACTGAAAGGCGATGTAAACAAAGCAGGTTTTGAAACATTAAAATAAAGATTGTTGGGGAAGGATATAAATATTGGATTTTGGTGTAAACAAAACTGTTTACACTGAAAACTCATTGAAGTACACTTTATAAAATGGAGTATGTGGATTCTGTAAGTTGCTCACTATAAGAATGCTGGAACAACCTTCATAGTGAGGAATTGAAACTTGTAAGGAAGTAACTTTTTCCATCGACCACTCATCACTTAAGAATGTATGGGCATAGTCTGCTCACAGTACAGTTTACTTTTAGTCTTGTCAGTGTTGTGATCCAGAATTCAGATTGTGTTCACTTTAAATGGCCATAGACTGATTTTGAAGTCACCTTTATAAAGCATTTTGTCTTTTCTGTATAACTGTGCTATACAATGAGATTTGATCGGATATATTGATTGATCACACTAACCACTATAAATATGTTGTCTCTTTTAGTTTCACTCATTAGCTCCTATGTACTACAGAGGATCAGCTGCTGCTGTCATTGTCTATGACATTACTAAACTGGTAAGAATAACAGTCATCGTCTTTAAATCAAAGGAGTGACTGTTTACTGTGCCAAAATTAAACTTGGCTTGAATAACTCACAACACTTTTTGCATCGTCTGCCAACTTTTGAGGGGCTTGAGCATTGCCCTTCACCCCTAACTTTACCACTGGCGCATAGGAGAAGCTGGTTTCACGCTAAGAGCCTGATGTAAAATTCAATTACTTTTCCATCACTCTGGTATGCCTTGCTTCCATGACCTACAAGTGCCATTCTTTCCTGGCCTGTTAATGGAAACTCGTCTGAAAAACACCATCTAATGCGATGAATGTGTGACACAATTTGTAGAAAATGTTGGGCCATATTCTCATAAAGAACCTATCCCAGAGGTGACCACGGTGTGTTCTTGTTGTTCAGGACTCTTTCCAGACACTGAAGAAGTGGGTGAAGGAGCTGAAAGAACACGGCCCAGAGGACATTGTTGTAGCCATAGCAGGGAACAAGAACGATTTAGGAGACATCAGGTGAGTTTTGTCACAGCTGTAAAGAAACAGCTTCTCAGGGATCTTATCATGGTAATACTACATACTAGACACTAGAGGGCTAATTAAGTCACACATTTGTCATGAATCAGCACAAACCCATCTCATGAGCTTCTTTCCTGCTCAGTGGAAATGTCCTTTTTCTGTGTTGCTTCATCATTTGCCCCTACAGATTCACTGCAGTCTCAGTCACGAATCTTGTTTTACTGCATCACTTCCTTAAGACTTTCAGCACAGCAAGCTTTATCTACTGTGTTGTCTTTGTTCACATCAGAGACTCATTGTTGTGAACAATACAATAAAGGAATCTTGTTCTTATACCGGTTTTGTAGCTCACATAAAGTCCACTGTGCCAAGAAAATCGTGTCTCAATAATTGGCAAAGCAATCTTCCATTGTCTTGTAAGAAGACTGTAACAGGGCTGGTCGCAGAAACCAGCTGAGGCTTAACCAGCAAAAATATTTGGTTATTGGATGCAGTTTGTTTTGTATAAACTTTTGAAGAGCTTCATTAATTAAAAAAGAGTTAATAGTTCTTTTTATGTTTGTTTGCTCTGTGGAAGGTGACACTACACTAATATAAGACAGGAGAAACTGTGAAGAAGAATCTATGTATTTTTAAACTTATCATAAAATCTCAACTCCTCTTCCATGTGTCGTCTTCGACAGTAGACTTCCAAAGCAAACTAGTTAGAGGTAGAATGGATGAAAGTCATTAATGTTGAAAATGTTGATTTGCCATTGGAGCCCTGTTAACCGTGAACCTGCTCCCACACTTTCATTTGGTCGTTGTCTTTCACAGGGAAGTTCCTATGAAGGAAGCTAAGGAGTTCGCTGAATCAATTGCAGCTATTTTCATCGAGACTAGTGCCAGAAATGCTGTCAACGTTGAGGAGCTCTTTCAGAAAATCAGTAGGTTTCATGTCTTTACTCTATGCTGTGTCTGTGTCACGTGTGTCTGTATATAGTGCATTATTTTGGCAGGTATACTTACAGAGAGGCTGGAGGAGCCTCTCAGTGTTCAGCTTTTGAGCAACGCCGGATGCTGCTATTCATGTGTTTTGTTATGTGCCATGTAATCTCTCATGGGAAGGACAATTTTAATGACATTGGAGTAAAATATTCTTTAATTTCTCTAACTTAATATGACTCATTTACTGTTCATGTCATTAAGGACTTTTTAGTCAATGTGCCTTTTTCTGCTTCCCTTTCTTCAACTCTCTAAGTTGTAAATAAGTTTTTGCCATAATGTGGGGAAGCCAAATTCCATTACATTTGTTATTGACAGCTAAAATGGCAGATTTATTTTAATTAATAACATTTTAGAAAAAGTTTTTTTTCTCTTTCATCTGATAACCTGTTGAAGCTGTATCCACGCGATTGTGTTTTGCCAGCAAATACATTATGTTTTGTTTCATGGCTGTTAGTAGTGGATGTTTACCAGGATGCCAAATACATCACCGTACTAATAATACAACACTGACATGCTTACAATAGTAGAATCTTCCATGGCAACTATGTAAATGACCCCGTCTTGTGTGTTTAGGTAAACAGATTCCACCCCTGGAGAACCCTGAGGTGGAGAGCAACGAGTCCTTTAAACTCACCAGGCAGCCTCCTCCGTCCGCCAGGAGGTGCTGCTAGTACCAACAGTGGCTGATGAGATTACCTCCTTCAGCACCGCGGACCCCACCGGCACAGCACAGAGTCCACAATGCACACGGTGTCTTACTCCTGGGAAAGACAAGACAGTGGACAGACAGAGGTCAGCTTGCACGTGTGGTCAACTGCAGCATGAAACAGACAAACCTACCAACAGTATTATATGTGTCATTGCACATTTCTTTCATTTAATTGTAGCAGTTTAGCCTCTGGTGAGGTCAGGAAGCAGAAAGGCTTCAGTTTGTCCCCCTCAGGTGGTGTTTTACCTGAATTACATTAGGATTTCTGTCTGTGTGGTATGGTACATATGTCATTAAGAAGAGGTAGTTTTATCCCATTTTCCACAGTAACTTTAAAGATTAGCACAAATGAATAACAAGTGACATAGCTGATGTGCTTTTTAAAGCCGGGTTTTGGCTGTTGATGCGACTACATTTTCATTTTAAGAGTCAACTGCTCTGTAGGTTTTCATCACACTGTGGCTCTTAAAAAGCACAATTTAAAATGAAAGGGTTTTTTTATATTCATTTTTTTTAATCAAGGCTACACTTTTCCTTTGTGGAGCTGTTATGTACATGTATCACTCTTGTATAGAATTTTTGAATAAGAGGTTGTCGAGATCAACCCTCAGACGAGCACTCGGCTCTGTAGCTCAAATGCAGCGGCTTTACATTCCACTCCGTCATGTGTTCTCGCACACATTTGCTGTATAAGGGTTAACTGTAATGCTACAGAATGAACAGCTTAGAGGCCTAAATCGTAATTACAGCATGACACCCCCTGTTGAAACACTGTGATCAATACTAGAATTGTTTACATAGCGACGTTTTCTACATGCTGAAATGTGTTGTCTGAGATTTCACTACAGGGAATGACTGAATATGAGTGCCAAACATTTTTTTTCACCTGAAAAAGGATTACATTTATACCATTAAGAGGAGAAAAGACGTGTGTATTTTACTTTAACATGTCTAAAGCTGTCAACCACATGCGTTGTCTTCTGTTTACTAACCAAACTGTAAAAGAATATATGGGAATATAGCCCTAAACCAATCGATTTTAGCTTGAAAAAAGGTGGAAAAGGGGAAACAAAGAAAATAGTTTTAGCCCAATCGTAAAACTAAGATTATATATAGTATTTGCTGCTGTTTCTTTAACAGTAGTGCCCTTGGATTTGACCACTTGAGAAATTTATAACAGCACTTTTTCATGCATTAAACAAAGTATTGATTTGGAGTTACTTTCTTTTTTTTAGAAAAAGTTACAGTACTCCCTAACAGTATTTCTTCCTAAACATTGACAAAAAGTTGTCTTGGATACAACACAGTTTCCATGTAACAGTATTTCTGGTTCTACATTTCCATAGCTTAAAAAATGTGTTTACATTTGTACTCAAACTAATAAGTACAAATTAAAAAGTAATTTAAAAATGTACCATTTTTACCAACACATATGAGATAATAGAGTTCAGTTTGTAGTTTTTACTGCAATTATTGTCTCATTTTGCCAATATGTGCCATTCTCTTTAATGGAAAGTCAAACCAAACTCCTTTGAAAAATCTGCCAATTAATGCAGCCTTGCTCACTGGAAAAAATACGGTGCATACATCCCAGAAAGTGATGTGACCTGACTGAATCCTAAATTGCCATGGGAAAATGTGTGTCATGTATAATCACTAAGTCACTAAGGATATTTTACAAGCAAATGTCAGACATGTGACTACAATCTTCCACGAAAATATCACACAGTGATTAGCTGAAATTAAATGTTTCAACTGAATTAGGAGTTGCTTGGTGGTCCAGATGTAGAACAGGTCAAATTTACCAGCGGTTTGATACACATTTCATAAAACTCCGGTTTTTCAAAGCAGTTTGGTTTGATATTACATCCATACAAGAGAAAATGACATTTGGAGCAAAGACATTTTAATACAAGTTCCATGTTGACATTGTGAAGAGATTTCCAATGAGTATTGCATTCACTGCCACACAAGTGCCTTTTTAATTTTTTTCTAAACAAATGTATGACATGGCTAAAAAGTGCATACTGCTAGAATAATGCATGAATTATTTGACTAGATCAGTACAGACTAAGTGTATGCATAACAGTCAACTTTGAAATTGCCAATTATCTGCAGCCATCCTTATACTGTATGCCTACGTCATGCTTCCCTGTATCCTCTGTAGGACCGATTAACTTTTGTATATTAATCAATGTAATAAAGTAGTGATAATTCTATTTTTCTGTTTTGTTTTGTCTTATTTTTACCCAATGCACAGATGAACAATGTGTTTTGCCAAAGACGCCAGAATTCAATATAGCCTCTCTGACTTTATTTTTAAAGTTCTGTTGACAGAGACCAGAAAGATGAGTGAGAGAAGAGGGGATTCACTAACAAAAGGTCGTGACTTGGATTAACCTCCTGACGTCATGAGAACGTGGTTTTCATCTCATCTGAGCCACCTTGACACCTCAGAAACCTAAACTCCATGTGAAAATGACACCATTTGGCTGCACAGTATAGATGAAGCTTTTACTCCCGTCACTACAGGCCCCATTATGTGACAACAGTGTTTGTTGTTTTATTGAAATGTAAGTTTTTGCTCTCTTCCTAAATCTTATGTAAGAAAGGCATTACTCCCCCACAACATGTCTGCTTAAACCCCAAAATAAGAAACATTTAACAAATTAGTCTCGCTATTTTTCCAGATACTCTATGTGGTTCATGTGACCTTTTGAAAAGCTGTAAACAACACAAACATGCAGAGTGGAGCAAACTACAGAGTCCCATTCAGTCCACTGCAGTGGATTACTCCATCAGCAGCTTAGAGAGGAGGTCTACACTTCTTGTCACGAAGATGGATTTAACCATTAACCGCAGTTGTCAATGGTCTCTAACAGAGTAATTAGTAGTCCTCTATAAACGTCTTAAACAATCTCCTCCTTATTTTCTTTTCCTTTGAATTTTTCTTCTCTTAAATACCAGGACTCACATTATCGCCAACCACAAAGTTATGGAGAAAAAGTTTTTCTTTCACTTCACTGCAGTCAAACTAGTAAGTCCCACATATTTAGTCCAAGTGCACTATTTAAACCCCAAACACAGACCAAGCAACTTGCATTCAAGTGTAAGTGATCTGGGTTTAAATACACACTATGAGGCTACTTGTACACAAGACAGTGCACTTGGGCTTTTTAGTTTTCTCCTTTCACTTAGATACTTTACCTTCACTTAAAATCAAATGTCATCAACACATAGATAAACCTGAGAATATGTCATTTTCAAAACTTAATATTTTCCCAACAGATTAACATTTTAAATGGGATTATGGATCATGGTCTGTTCTTACAGGAATGATTTTTGAAATGTATGATTTCTGACTGATATCAGCCAATATCAATATTTGAGAGTTTCAAAAAAATCTGATAATTTGCTAGCCAATATGATTTTAAACAATAAGCAAGTAAATATTTTTGAGCTTTATATGTAACATTAGATGAGTCCTGATTTGACATTTGATTAGTTAAATGGAAGTTACTTGATCTGTGTTTAAGGTTTAAATAGTGTACCTGGACTAAATATGAGGGAATTTCTCCTTTCACTTCATTTACTTCCTTCACTTGAAATTACATGTTATGAACACATACTGATTATTGGGTTGATCCTCCCTTTAAACTATTCATTGTGTAGAACTTATAAAATAAAAATAAAACTCAAAATATGTGATTTTGATATTGGCCATATTCAATTTATGTTAAGAGTTTAAATAGTGCACCTGGACTAAATCTGAGGGACTTTATCCTTTCACTTCATTTACTTAATTCACTTAAAATCACATGTTATCAACACCTGGTGACTGTCCTATATTGAGCTGATCCTCCCTTAACTATTCATTGTGTAGAACTTTTACAATAAAAACTTTTGGAAATGACAAACCTCAAAACTGTCATTTTGAGGTTTGTCATTTTCAGAAGTTAATAGTTTCCTCACAGATTAACATTTTATGTGGGATTATGGGTCATAGTCTATTTTCAAAGGAATGATTTTTGAAATGCTAAATTTCTGACTGATATCAGCCAATATCAATATTTGAGAGTTATGATTAATCTGAAAAATTGTTGGCCATATTCATTTTAAAAATAAGTTACTTAATCTGTGATAAGGGTTTAAACAGTGCACCTGGACTAAATATGAGGGACTTTATCCTTTCACTTCAATTACTTCCTTAACTTAAAATCACGTTATCAACACCTGGTGACTGTCCTATATTGAGCTGATTCTCCCTTAACTATTCATTGTGTAGAACTTATATAATAATAAATAATAATAATAATAATAATAATAATAATACATGTTAATATTTTCCTGGCAGATTAACATTTTATTTAGGTTTGATTTTTTTAAATGTTAAAGTATTGACTGACTATGACTCATAATAAAAAAAGTGAAGGAAGTAAATGAAGTGAAATGAGAAAACTAATAGTCCAACATATTTAAACCTCAAACACAGATCAAGTAACTTACACCTAACTAGTTACAGAAAACAGGACTCATCTCGTGTTATATAAAGTGTTTTTTCCTCCCAAATCTTTCAGTTCTCACGCACAATAAACTAGTTTACTGTCCCATAATCACATCAGCTGCTGAGCCACGAGGGCGCGCAACAGGGTTGTGCACCGGCGCGTTCAAGTATTTGTACCCACATGCTCGTCCGCAGAGCTCGGTCAGCATTTGCCTCAGTAGCGGCGGAGGGGATCCAGGATTTCCACTTGTCACTTACTCACCGAAATCAAGTGCATCCCCTCGGCTAAAATGTCAAAGTTGGATCAGGTCCTTGTCCTCGACCCTCCCTCCGACCTCAAATTTAAAGGTAGGTGGATTAGGTTTTTCAAATATGCAGCCTGGTGATGGTGGAGAAAATTAGCTGACTGAAAAGATTTTACACTCCCTTCAATTTAGCTGTTAGCTCGCTAGCTAGCATTCACCGCCATTTTAAGTTAGCCAGCGACTCCAAGCGGGCCGCTGGATCCTCCTCGCTCTGTATTGACGTGGATAGACGGCGTGGCGTGTCTCTTGACCGCCTGCCGGTCATGACCAGCTCACTGACAACACCCAGCGAAGAGGTGGAGGAATGTGGACCGACTGTCAGTGGCTGTAAAACGGAATTAAAGTGAGCACACATCGCACCATGTTTGCACTTTAGCAGCAACATGACATGCTAACGTTCTGCTGTTGCTAGTAGCGTTAGCAGCAAACTGTTGTTTCCTTGCCTCTTCTCTCAAATGATTACAGCTCACAACTACAACATAATATGGAAGGAAATAAACTTTTTTTATCCACAAATATTTAGCTTCCAACCTGGCACACCTCTGGTAAACACTTTGTCATGTTAAGATGACAAAGTGACTGACAAACTTGGCTAACTAATCAACGCTAACAACCTAAAGATAGTTTACAGCAACATTTAGCCAGTTCGTTTCTCCTGCCTCCATTAACCAGCTAACCTTGATTATATATGTCAAATACGTTGATGGCCAACATTGCTCTCACACCCCATTCATAAGAAACCAAACACACCAGGTTACCAATGATTGCTGTTGCTGGCACTGATAACATTCAATGATGTGTCAGCTAAGCGTTGGCTAATGAAGGCTAGGCTAGCTTGCTAATGCAAAAGTTGAGACCTACATTGTTAACTACTCTCCCAACAATACACTGTCTTGTTTGTGCATTCATACCAAGCTTCAGAAACTCCTGGATGTGGTTAAAGTTTGTGACATTTGCACCATTTCAACTGTTGCTCATGTTATTAAGTGGCCATTATAAGTGATTGCAGTAAAAGTACATAGTGCTGATGCAAGTTTCAAAGGAGCTAGTCTTGTAAAACCATCCCAGCAGTCGAGCCATTTATCATGACCATTATTCATTTTGACCCAGAATTCCTCTCTGCATTTCTTGTATTTGTCCCAGTTACTGGTCTGTTTCTGCTGCAGGCGTTATTGTCAATGAGACACTGTTTTATTGTGTCTGACTGTCATCGAACCAGGAATCTTTCAGCCCATTGTCTTGCTGATCCTGAGAGGCTGATTGTTTGCTTAGGACGAGGTATGAGTAGATGCTGATTGTAGCCTGGACTTGACAGGATTGTTAGAAAGGTCACAGGTTCAAATACCAGACCCACAGAATTGTGTTGGGAGGGGTAAAGTCACTCAGATGTTTTGGAGATGAGGTGAAACTGATTGGTCATGTCTTGGTACATTGCATTGACACATTACACAGTTCAGATCCCACACCTGATGATACCACAAGCTGAGAAGAAGCAAAAAAGCCTCATGTTGACCCCTGTAATCATTATCTGTACTTTATTAAACTGGTCAACCTGTTTTTTGAAATAAATTAAGATTATATATTTTTTTGTGTTTCTGCTACTGTTAGACCTGTTACTGCATCATCAGGTACATGATATGTGTTAGTTAATAGAGCCTTGTTTAAGATGCACAGTTTTGCATATAGGCATGTCAGAAATTGAAATTGCAAGATAATACTGCTGAAAATCAGTGAAACTCACCATAACTTAGGTTTAAAACTGGCTCGTTAAAATGCAGCAGTTAGTAGTTTGGCCTTAAACCTTGAGCGTCTGGTCAAACTTGCATTTGGTTTGTGCAACAGGTTACTGGTGCTTAAACGCTCAACTTCTCCAGTCAAATGGTTAAAGTGCTGGCAGTAGATGTGTGGCTGCACTGGTCAGTCCAGTCAGTTTGTTTTGAATACATCAAGGTTTGAAAAAAAAAAAAGGGGGGGGGGTCAAGAGTTAAACCCAAATACATAAATGAATGTTTGTCCTTTAGCTGAACCCTTTAACTGATATTGATATTTAGTCTAATGGCAGAGACATGGTCCCTCGTGATCTGATCATGGATCTCATTTTACCTGATTAAGAAATTCTGCCCTTATTAGACGTGTTCACATTACTGATCAGTCACATGGCTTACATTTTTTATCATCAGATTAAACTTTTACCTTTTGTTTGCTGGAAAGGATGCAAGGCTAAATTGCAAAGTTGTGACAAAGGTGATGTTGGTACTGGTAATCATTAATTGGTAATCAAACAACTGCTCTGTTGCACGAAGAACAAAAAGTGTAACGTCAGGCAGGAGGAAGAAATGTAAATCAAAATGCAAAACAGTTGCAAATATATTGGTGTTTCTGCTTAGTAGGACGATAACTAGCAAGTTGACTTGAATTTGAATAGTCCTGATTTTTAACCTCTTGTGTCCCAAAGTGCCATGCAAAGAGTTTGGTTTTTGGACCTAAGCTCAGACGAATTTTCTCCCTTTCCTGGTATTAGGTTTTAGAGTTACCAAACCACTGTACTGAAAGAGAAAGGATCACTCAGATTGGAGGGTTTTCTGTATTTTAGCAGGAACACAGAGGAAAATGAAATGGTTCCTTTTCTGTCTTTGAGAAGCAATATGAGGAGAAGGAAGATGACCATAGCTCCTTCACTGTCACAGGCCGAGCTAAATCGGTCTGCGTGTATCTGAGAGCTGGTCTGTTTTAGAGCCTCTGCTGGGATTCCTCCAGCAAGCTAGAGGGGGCAGCCCTCCTTTCCTTGGCTGGTATTTTTAGAATAGGACTGGCCTGGGGGGACCCTAACTCAGCATACATGCAACGAGATGAGAGACACGGTGCTAACGCTGCTTGAGCAAAGGTGGCATCTCAGAGTTAGGCAGTGGATGCAGGCTATGTGGGTGTATATCTGATGCGCACTGTTTTCCAGTATCCAGTTTATCTGTTTCAGTCTTGCTTTTAGTAATGCTCACAGTGTATGAAATGCATCATGTAGAAATGTATCTCAGTCATAATTAAATTCCTTTTTGCAGAAGAAATTACTCAGTTGTCTTTGGCCTGCATGTTTTGCATGTTGTGACAGAAGAGGGTTTCATAAATTCACTGAATCAGCTTTTACCTCTTTCTCATTTAAAGTGCAGGTGCTGGTCTTGATAATTTCGTACGTATGGTGCTTTAATCCAAAGTGTCTGTTTCCTGTTTGTCCCACCAGCAGATACAGGACATCAGAAAGGCTTCAGGCATGTTCAAAGTGAGGAGGAACGGTTGACAAGCTGTAATTATCATGTCAGCTATGTACTTTTGAACTGTGCCAAATCATCTGAAAGATCATTATTTCAACTTAAGAAATTCACTCACATTACTGCTGCTGAGTCAACCTTATGAACATTAATTTTAATCAGTTAACATTATTGCCAGTTATATGATAATAGATCAAACGTTATTGCAGTAACCATTTTGTTACAGTAACCAGGTGTGGCTGCAGCAGGAAGTGTCTGATATTCTCTGCCACTTGCTTCTAAAAAGCTAGACAGGAAAAACTTAGATGTTGGAAGCAGTGGTTGTACATAGACACATCAGATGCTGCAGACATGGTGCCAGTGACAAGGTTTTTCAGGTTTGCAGGAATGCCTTTGTGACGCACCTGAGTTGAAAACAACGCCCCAGTCATCACCATAACGCAGCATGTTGGCTTTAGCTGGGTGGAGCCACTCCAATCTGGTCATGCATTGCTTCTTATCTCTCTGAGCACTTGGTGTGAAGGAAGGCTTTGTGAACTCCAGAGCTACGACCAAGCTGTAAAACAGTATGGAGAGTAGAAAGAATATTTGAATGTTTTATATTTCTTGGATGTTTTTATGTATGAGAACAATGCAAAGTCCAAACTTTCAGCAAATAACTATTGTATTGTGAATCAGTTGAGGCTGAAGAAAACTATGTATTGTTTGAGACTTTTTCATAGCTACTGCTGTAGTTTAGGGCTTTAAAGCCCCACCTGAAGAGTTTATTTTGAAATATCATACTATATATGAACATGGGACATTTGAATGCAATTAGCTGTCTGGAAAAGAATCTTTGATTCAGGTGGTGGTTTGGCCCATCTCCATGAACATCTCATGGAAGGTTTTGCGTTTATAGGTAGTAGTTCCCCTCCCCTCAACCATCACAGTTGTAAAGTTGATTAAATATTTTGAAATACATTTTTAATATTCAAAAGGTTACACTTTGGAAAGATAGCACCCACCTTCTTAATAAACAAGGTGCTCTGAAACTATGCGCACGTTACACAATGAGTTTGAAGTAGCTGAAAAGTCTTCAGTAATACTCCAACCAAGCAAATCGTAGGAATTTCTATATGTTATAAAATATAATTGCAAGTCATAATTGATGTATAGAAGTAACACTGGTAACCGGCTACTGTTTCTTCATCTATCCCCTCTTTTTGGATATTTATGGTAAATCTCTCCTGCAGTCCAGCTTCAAGCCAAAGAAGTCACTATTCGGTTCATCTTCTTAATCATGTTGACCTAATTGAGTTGTAGCTTGACGTTATTTTTCAGCTAATCATTTTAAGGTTATTTTTGAAGTTTGCCTTCCACAGATGAGGTGTAACTTGAAAAATTGAATTTTCTCTATTCCTGCAGTTTCACTGTAAACATGCAACAGGTTTACCCTCCATTCTAAATTCAGCCTGTAAAATTGTGTCTCCCTTGCAGTTTTATGCATTTGCAGTTGTGCTGTGGTGGTTTACCCACAGGACAGGAGTGTACTCCAAAATACAGAAATAATAATGCACTTGTGTTTGTCCTTCTGTGCCCATCAGGTCCTTTCACAGATGTAGTCACCACCAACCTCAAACTGAAGAACCCTTCTGACAGACAAGTATGTTTCAAAGTGAAGACAACTGCGCCGCGCAGGTACTGTGTACGGCCAAACAGCGGTGTCATCGGTGCCGGAGCAACTGTCATTATCTCTGGTACGTTTTTAAGTAGAGTTTTATTCATTCACTATCTCTTTTCCTTTAAGTTCAGTGAACAGACTTCCCTTTAGTTCACGAAATGGTGTTGCTAAATGAGAGAGACAGCGGGAAACCTGAGAGGGAAATTAGGTCAGGGAGATGTAGCATAATTTGGTTGTAGGTTGACACTTGACAAGGCCACTCGCTTGGCTGAAGCTGAGGTGTCAAAGCCCCAAGCTGTGATTCATGGGAGCAGTTTTTACCCAAACAAGTCCACGTGGTCCACATTCCTGGTGTAGTATATTGGATATGGATGGAAACTGACCTGAATGCCATTTGTAGAGTGGGGCGGTAACCGCTGCACCATCAGTGGACACTTCAATTTAGTAACTTAAACAACTTTTCTTTTGTTGTTTACAGATGCACAATGTATTCACTTGGTTGGTAAATACAAGTGGGTGCTGGCATCCTGTATTTCAGCATTAACAAATATTAATTTCTGGAACCCATAGCAAAAGTAAAGAAAACATATGCTACATAATGCATCTTGCAAAAAGACGACTCATTTCCAAAAAGGAGATGCTGCAAAGGAAGATATCTTAAAAGAGCTTTGACAGATTTGTGTAAATATCTTTCTACTTAAACAAAACAAATGAGACACCTATGATTGGAGGGTCACTGACTACTTTAAATACACTGCAGTAATTCAACTTTAATGCAATGAAGGAGGTGAACAAGGTGGAGCCCAGGTAAACACTGTTATCTGACTAGGTCATTGTGATTATATTTATATTCTTAATGACTGTAATCTTGATGACATATGCAGAATAATGGTTGTATTATTGAAGGACTTTTATGTGAATATCTAAATCCAAACCTCAGCGTGTTGATTCAGCTGATTGGCTGCTGATAAGGGTCAACTAGAGTCAACAGTACAGCACACACCACCAACACTACAGGTTATGATGACCTACAGCCGTCTGTCAGTGTGGTGTGACGGGGCACATAAAAGGAGCCAGTCTTATTTCAATAGTCACGCAAAGATTATTACTAGGGCTTTTTTTTTTTTAGGTGAGATGTACTGTAACTCTTGCATGTGAACTGTGGCATGAAAATGGGAATATTAGTGGAACATCCATGAAAGCAACCTGGATAAACATCTTAATCGGAGCTGCTGGCAAAATTAGGTTTCCAATCTGGTTTTTAGGGTCAAATTGGCCTCAGTATGGCTCCTTTAACTCGGTTCGTTCATCAGAGTCTTATTTAGGACAGCTGCCGTGCCCAAACTGTCTGTGGCAATGTTTCAGATAACTCAATTAAGGTTATTTGTTTTAAAATGGGGACTGTTAAATGTCAAGTTTCCTCCAGCAACTGTGAACAACGTGAATTCATGTTCGTTGCAATTGACCTCAATGTCAACATTCACAGTGGGACAAAGAATCAACCTAATGTCCAAAGAAACCTGTCCTGCAGCCTGATGCACCTCCCACTTCTGTCTGAAAGCTCACTACGTTCCAAATGCTCATATTTTATCCAGAATATGGCAAAATACACTGCTTCCATTAGCAGCTTGATAGTTGTGTTGTGTCGTGATTAACCAGCTGCTTTGAATACATATTACCATCCCACACTGTGACATTATTTCAAGCTGACTACAACTGCTGTTCTCTGTGAAGGAGCAGCCGCCCATCAGTGCTACACAGGAGATTGTTTGATACTGTTTAGATTTTAGATGGAACATCACTTTAAGTGGTCAGTGACATTTACTGTATAATTCACTGAATTAAATTTTTAAGATCAATATTATCCTATTGAAATTGGATAGGAGATGGTAGAATTAATCAATGAAAGAAAATAACAACATGATGTTGATCAGTGTGGGTCAAATGTCCTAACTTTAGATTACTTCATTCTGTAAATAATAATACATTTAGGAAAATTTTAACAGAAGTTGTGTGTTTGTCATTGGAAATAGATGTCTGGGCTTTATTATGCTCAATATTTAGGTATCATTTTTCTGTGTAGAGATGTCTTCACTCGAATGTTTTAACATTGTTCATCTTTCGTTTACAGTCATGCTACAGCCTTTCGACTATGACCCCAACGAGAAAAGTAAACACAAATTCATGGTGCAGACGATTTTTGCTCCACCAAATGTTTCTGACATGGATTCATTGGTGAGTGTGATTGACTTTTTGCAAAGATTAAAATGACAGTTGTTGAGTCATCAGCCATGTTAATGTTTGGAAATCCACACACCATCAGAAAAGAGCATTAATGTTCAAGTTTGACACATTTATCTTCCAAACCTGTGTTACACTACATAAAACAAACTCATACTCTTTCTTGTTTCCTTTGGATTATCTGTGTGGGTTCCCACAGTATTTACTGTATTACTGAGCTTGACCCCACCAAAATATACAAACCAAACCAGTTGTAATTTTAGGAAACAAAAGAAACCAAACAAAGCTCATTGATTTAAGGGATTATTTAAGAGCATAGACGTCAACTGACTTCCAGAGGGATTTTAAAGTCCCCATGTAACCAAAAGATTTTTTGTGTCCTGCTGCAAGAACTCACTGTTCACTACAGTTTACAATAAACAAGATCCTCATACAGCTCGGACAGCTCAGAATATGCTGTATGTTGTGGATGGTGAACAGCAGAATGGGTGAGAACACTCAAAAGAACAAAAGGTTAAACTACATTGTTTACACTGAAAATGCATTTTCAAAATTCAAATTTCAAGCTCATTTCAAACTTTGGATTTTTTTTTCTCTTTGATTTGCTTTGTCAATTTTCAAGTATTTAACATGCATACAGATTACTCTTGGGTATCTGTTGTTAATTAAAGAGCCCTATGCATACATTATTACAGCTCAGAATCAAAGGACCTTCTCATTTTAAAATATTCTACAGCACTCACTTGTCAAACAAACTGAGATGCATTCTCCAGTTGTCCACCAGAGGACAGCAAAGGCTTAGTCAGGCCGTAAAAAATTCACATACCCTGTAGTTGTGTTCATGAGCTGGCTTGTCTTGAATGAGAGCAAAATCCAGGAAGTGTAAGAGAACAAAGGTCTGACTGGTTCTGATAAGTAAACTGGAATCTAATAAGGTTCCTGTTTTATCAGGTAAATTGGTTACATGGTATTATCCACTCCATTAACTCTGAGTGATACCTGTCACTTGAGAGATTATTTCTTTTACTCAACCATAAAGCAATTATGTGCTTTAGGATCACTTTTAATCACTTTTAACAACAAGCACCTTGTTGTTGACGGTATAAAATGAAAGTGAAGTAGCTGACTTTATGGAAATTTGTCATTCTAAAAATACAGACCCAAAAACTGATGTAAAAAAACTGAAAAATGTACAGTTGTGACAGTTTGTGGCTCTGTTATATAGGAAAATGAAACAGGGGTTGTAGCTGTTTTTAAAATGAGGCTGTGCATGTTTTATGTTGATGTAATGTCTATAGATTCAAGGCTGCATTGCATGTGAATAGTATGAAGTAGGTTGAAGTGTGTGTGTGTGTGTGTGTGTGTGTGTGTGTGTGTGGATGGAATCCAGCTGCTAGCAGTTTGAGTTGATGAATAACATGCCCATTTTTCATCTCCACCAGTGGAAAGATGCAAAACCCGATGATCTCATGGATTCCAAGCTGAGATGTGTCTTTGAGCTGCCTTCTGAAAACGATAAAGTGGTAAGAGCCGCTGCTGCATATTTTTAAAAAAAAACCAAAACGGCTAATTTGAATCATAACCTAAAGTGTGATTTTGTCGCTGGAGGACTTGCTCAACTTTGAACATTTCCAGAATGCCATAGCTTTCCATAAAAGCAGAAACTTTGGAAAGTATTCTCTGCTATAATGTAAAGTAAGTCGAGTGCTGTTTCAGTGGAAAAACTGGCTGAGGCACCCAGGTGCAAAAATCTATTTAAAAAACGTAGCTTCCTCAGTTTTTCTTCTCACCTCTAAAGTACATTTCTCTTGCTTTCTCTCCACACTTAAGAAATTATCAGCAGCTTCCTAGACTCGCTTAAACTACTTCTTCCTTTTTTAGAATGGTGAAAATGTTGGATCTTTAGGATTACTATCATGAAACCTCTCGCTGTTAGCTGAACTAATCATCTGGTAACTCCAGGTGTGTCAGAAGTGGTATGTAACAGTCTAGACGCTTCCCAGGTCAACAGAGGCAGTTGGCAGCAACAGGAGTTGTGGTGCAGTTAGAAAATGAGTGGAAAAAATGGAACAACCACCACAAGTCTTAAATAAAGGTAGATTTACTTTTAATTCCGACTGGTATATGCTGAAGTTGAACTAAAACAAAGTAAAACCATGGTACAGTGACAGTAAGAACTAGTACTGCTCTACAGAGAAAGATGGACATGCAAGTTTAATGGTTACACCACATGTACCTGCTCTATTTATAGTTTTGAAATTTACAAGCAACATTATCG
This sequence comes from Holacanthus passer, assembly GCA_025331565.1. Lineage (NCBI taxonomy): Eukaryota > Metazoa > Chordata > Actinopteri > Pomacanthidae > Holacanthus > Holacanthus passer. The sequence goes on along the minus strand of JAFREQ010000212.1, from coordinate 12,901 downwards.
TATCAGCATAATCAAAATCCCTATTGTGTAGTATGTTAATGTTCTGTTGTGGGATGCATGAATAGGCCGACTTTGCCTCCATCTGATTGTTGTGGAGCACAACAACCACAGCCTGTTGGTGCCTTTTGCACTGCATTTTGCATTTTAGCGTCTAACGTCACCTATGCCGCCTACGTGAAGCCCAAGTGCTATGCTGTGAATACCCAGTGCAGCTGCTGTGAAACCAATCGAGGTGAGAGAAGAGCTCTGACAGATGAACAGTTCGAATGATGTGGGTGTTGGTCCAACCACTAGTTTACAGTCAAGCATCAAACATTGTTGTGTGCAAAGACGTTCGCTTGAGACCTGACCATTGCTCTCGATATGACTCGAGTAGTGGTGTTGTATTCAGCTGCATTACATTAAATGTGCTTCTGATGCTTTGTCAATCCACACAGTAATACATGAGACACACCAACTTCACTAATTCTGCATCGAAAACTAATCAACACCTCTGAGAGTGATGAGAAAAAACTGAACATTATAAGCTGCACAGAGACAGGATTTATTACAGGGCTATTGTAATGGATTGTGTTAGTTTGTACTCAATAAACGGCTGACTCTGAACACTGGGAGTCTGTATTAATGAGCTCTCAGTGTAATCAGGATTTAGATTAGCACTGCTGCTGGACAGCTCAGCAGGCCCTCGCAGCTCAGGTGAAAATGCCACCAAGGCCAGATTTAGCTTACGCTAAGAAGCTACAGTTTGGATATGCGGACTGTTCAGTCAGCACGGTATCTGCTTTCTGCTTGGCATGTGTAGCATGTATGTAATGGGAAACACGTTAACTAGGATCAAAACGTCGAGTTATAATGTGGAAATGCATGTTTATGATAATCATTTTTGTGGCGTGTAAGAAGAGCTGAGTATCAAACCTATCAAAGCAATTACTACAAAGTTTTTGCACACCAGAAAATGCATCAGTTCAAAAACTACGTCCCCATAGTGTCGGCCACTTCTTTTACATGATGACAAGTAATGGAACAACATCAAATATTTGGTCAGATACAGAATCTAGTTAGTAGTGTGACGACATTTAACACTTGAAGACTTTTTACTTTACTTGTCAAATACATAAATTAGTAACACATCTATAAACAAAGGTTCCTACTTGATAATCCCAGTCCCAGGCTTATCCTACTCTTCCTCAGTGTTGAATGTATCTGTCTTCCTTTCCTCTTGATTTATGATGATACATCCTGATGTTTTCTGCAGCACTTATTTAGCATCGTTTGGTTCAAAAATATCTCCTCTTGTTGGGCTTCTATATAAATGCTCACATTGGATGGTGGCACAAGGGATAATAACGTCATACCCCGTCTGTGTATTGATTGTCAACCTTCATCTACAATACAGTAGTTGTGTTTCCATTACAAAGCCCTTCATTTCCCCATGCCGTCATGTTGTCTGTCCCACAAAACAAAGCCACATCAAACACGACTTCTGGAGGGACGCATTTCCTCCCTGGTCTCTTTGATCTGGCACTGTGAGCTTCTGGGCCTCGGACAAGGCTGCCTTTCTTTGGCACAGGCTCCCGTCTGGAGGCTAACCTCCCTACTTAGCTCAGGGCATGCTGGATTTCACTTCAGTGGTTCTCTCCGTCTGTTTGTTGAGCAGAATGACGTGGAGGCGACCAAAGCAGCCCCGGTGATGAACTCTGCGAAGGCCGACCCATCGGCAGCCTCCCTGCCTGTTTCTGCCTCACTGGACGATTCAGAGTTGAAGAAAGCACTGGAGAAGTGCAAGAGGCAGCAAGCTGAGATGAACAAGCTGGCTGAGGAGAACCGGCAATTAAAGGTTAGATGTGTTGACAAATGATATTCATAACATGATGAAACATTGTAATTTCAATGTGCTTTTCATTCTGATGCTCTTCACACTAGATAAAACTACAACCAAATGTGAATCAGTGGACCATGTTGTATAGCGAGAAACCCAAAGAGAGAGGAATTGACTTGGATTGACTCTCAGTGAGATCCAATCACAAAGCTAGACCACCTTCAGGTGTTGTCTGGCTGATGCTAAATACATTGTGATTACTTTCTGTGTGTCCCCAAGATCCCTACACAACTTCTCCAGCTCTTCCAAAATGTCAACGTTGGAGGAATTAGGAATGAGAACGGGTTGCCCTCCTCCACCTGAGTGGGAAATTAATGATGTTGGTGGGCTGTTGCTCAGATTAAACGTAACTTTTAAGGCCAAACTAAAGTCGCCTGTGTAATAAATAAATAAATAAAATGGATTCCAAAAAAGGAACATTTTATTAGTCATATATCAGTAAGATGCTGAAAACCTTTTTCAATTATCAATCTTTTACATTTACTGTATATGAGATCAGAGCTAAATATGCATTGTTCATCTCTCTTGTATTAACGTGCAACCCTACGTCATTTATTTTAGTTTGGATTATTTTATCAGAATGTGTAAATGCAGAACCACAGCTCTGCACAGCCCTGCTGATAACACTGGATATACTGAATTATAAAAGCTAATCATAGCTAGGTCTTATGCCGCTCCCTTTCCAATGACTATGAGGTTTGATTGAATGCCCGGTGGATGTGAGAGTCGTCATTCAAAGGCAACAGAGCTGCACTGGAGGCATCTTATCTAGTCAGTCTCAACATTGCCAAGGCAAAAAAGCCTCACTCTATTGGAGAAGAGCTGATTAAAAAGGATGTGTGTGCCTCTCGTCTGGGTGAAGACGCTTCTCAAGAAGTGCACTCAGTCCCCCTCTCAGATGATACAGTTGACAGAAGAATTCAACATATGTCAGAAGACATTAAAGAATCAATTGTAGGAAAAATGTTGGAATGCAAAAAATTTGCTCTCCAATTAAATAAAACAGAAAATGTAGCTGGGATTCCGCAGTTAATGGTCAGATACATATGTGATGACGACATCAATCAACATCTTTGATCAGCTGCACCCACAAAAGGAGAGTGTTAGATGCTCATTTGAAAGATGTAAAACTTGATTGAATGAATTGTGTTGGAAACTGTACAGATTAGGGCAAAGACTGTGACGAGCTGTGGATCTGGGTTTGTAGCCCAATGTGAAAATTACACACTGTGTCCTTCAGAGAGGTTTTGGCTTCAGAGAAACTTGGGGCGAGGTTTCTGACTCAGTTGTTAGAGCAGTGGATCTGATCAAGAAGAGGCCTGTATTGTACTGATCTGTTGACTGACCTTCATTCCTCCTCTTCCTCTGTTACAGGAGGACTCTATTAGAATGAGAAAGGTACCCCGCTCAGACCACATGACATCAAACTCCACTAGCCTCCTCGGCCGAGAAGCCAGCGCCGCCTCCCTGCCCTCCCTCCTCGTCGTCATAGCAGCCATCTTCATCGGATTCTTCCTAGGGAAGTTCATCTTGTAGACTGGGAGATGCATGCCAGCCGTATCCCCCGCCCCGGCTCCGGAATGAAACAGGCCTGGAAAAACCGAGAAGTCTTTCTGTTGACTTTGCCATATCATTGGTAGTGTGGCCTACAGTGAACACATCTGTACAGCATCATTCGAAGGCGTCGCCTTTTTACAATCTCACACGGTTAGTACACACAGAGAGTCGAGAAAAGAAAGGCGACAAAAAAGTGATTGCTCCCTTTTTTGTTTTCTGTTTTTTTTTTTTTTGATGGCTGGATTATACATACAGGTAATGTGCTGGACAATGACAGTTGTATACTATCAGTCAACATGGAAGATGCACCTAGAGTGACCCATGGGCAAGAGGCAGTCAAAAGATTTGATTCTCTCTCTCTTTCTCTCTCTTTCTCTCTCTCTCTCTTTCTCTCTCTTTCTCTCTCTCTCTCTCTCTCTCTCTCTCTCTCTCTCTCTGTTGCTTTTTTAATAGGAATTGAATGGAATGTTAGGTGTCATGTAAATGTTGTTTTAAATCCTTTTAGACAAAAAAAGAACGAACTTCCATCAAAAAGACCTTTGCTACCTGTTGCTGGATTGCCTCTGAAGTCAGATTTGTTCCGTTTGTAATTTCTACTTCTTGTCTTGGAATGTTCAGGTCCAGCTGGGGATATAGGTGCCTCCTTCTTGTACATTTCTGTCCTTTCCTTTTCCTCACAACACCAATGCAGACTTTATATTATTATTATTATTATTATTATTATACAAATGATATATTCCTTCAGGCAAATATTGACTGAAATAAGGTCTCCATTCTTAAAATCCTGTCCCATGGTATTAAGCATTGAAAAAATAAAAATGAAAAAATGTGGTTCTGATAGGCGTCTTGTCCTGTGTCTCCCTCTTCAGTGATTCCAAATATTGCTGCCAACATTTTGTATTGGATACTTTTTTCCCCCCTTAGTACAAGGACAAAGTACAGCATGTGAGCTGACCACGAGTTTCAATTACACTATCAAAATATTAATACAATTAATATAATAATACACTATTAAAATATTATTTGGCTCTCAGTTGTTAGTTGCCAAAAGTCACAAAACTAGAAAATGCTTCTCAACCTCAGGCATCTGCTCTGTTAGAAGCTCCAAATGAAGAAAATTCTGTGTACAGTCATTTTCCATGCTTTATTTACTGACCGGATTAGGTGGAAGTTTGGATCTCTTTCTGGATTCAGCTGCTTTTAAATTGAGTCAGGAAGGGAGGAGATTCTTATACATTTAAACGGTTTCATCTTGCACAAAATAGAGGCTGTCACTCAGTACTTCTGAGGTTTTTTGGCCAAGGTAATTTGGTACATTTTTGGTACATTATGGCATTCTGGATGGCAAAATCATGCAATGGTCACTTGGCCCCAGACTTAACTCATTTCAGCATGATGGCTGAAACACAGAACCTCCTTTACAAGATGCTTATTTTCCCCCAAAGTGAAACCTGCAATCATTTTATTAAAGTGTAAAGTTATATGATTCATATGGACTCTTGGAGGACAGGGTAGCGTGGGAAAAGTCCACTGGGTTTTTTTTTCTTCTTCTGTTTTTGACTTGGCAGAGAGAGAGGAAGAGAAAAATGTTACGAGCTTTACCTTGACTCTGTGGAGATGTGAGACAAGCTGAATGTTACTTGATTGTAAGTGTGAGGCAACAGAGGAGCTGTGAGTTGCTTTGTAGCTGCAGGTTATTGCATGTGGAAAAAAAAGATTGTTTGAAATATTAAGATTTAATACTTAAATAGCAGCTTGTTAATTTTCCTCTGTGGCTTTGTGTGTCACTGTTTGAGTTTGTTATGTCATTTTAAGGTGAATGGCTGCTTCGTTTATTTTGTTGTTTTTGCTTCACTTTCTGTTTGTTGCTTACTGGGGAGTATTTTCATGCACCCATGTGGTTTTCTGTCTTCTCCTGCACAGCTATTTATTTTCTGGTTTCTCATAATCACATGGGGATAAATTCAGAATGCTGGATCTCAATTTATCTAGCAGTGGTGGACGAAGCGGTACTCAGAGCTTTCACTTAGAAAGTAGCAACGCTACTGTGTAAAAAGAATGGTTATAAATAAGTCATGAATTGGAAGTAAAAGTCGAAAAGTATTAGGTCCAAAATATACTTAAAGCACGAAAAGTACTCATTATGCAGAATGTCTCATTTCCGAATAATATTTTTATGTAACTGATTTATATTTATTGATGCAGCCATGTGTCACTTTAATGTTGCAGCTAGTAAATGTGAAGCTAATGTTAATAAGTTGCTTTTAAAATACCTCAATTATACTTGAGTAAATGTACTTCGTTACTTTTCACCACTGGCGGGATGTCATAGAAAACATACAAAACAAATAAATCATTAACTAAATTAAATTTGTCAAGTTTGAGAGAAAGTGTGCATAAAAAAGTAAATTATCTCTATTCAAAACTCATGATTTGCTCTGAATCTTAGAAACAAATATGTTCCCCATTGGATGTTCAATATGTACGATATACAAATCTGGCTGACTGATCATGTAAGATATCCATACTACAAAGATATGGATCAACACTGAAGAGTATCAAACCTTTAATCTTATACTTGTATCCAGTTACAAAGACATTTCTTGATGCCTAATACAGGTTCTTCAGTCTGGGAACAAGATTCTGCACCATCACTGATAATAAACTGGCTGTAAAGAAATTACAGTCATTTAGTTTTTCCATTGCAGAAACGAGAGCATGCTGTGATGTCCTTTCTCTGTTGAACACAGTCTGAAAGTTCTGGTAGAAGCATGCCGGTAAGTTCCCAAACAGGTACTGGTCCACGATCCCCAGGGTGTCGACAGGAATGACGTCTTTGGACTGATGACGACGTCGCATGATTGAAATCGAGAGGAGAGCTGATACTGTGTCACATCACATGACACATGACCTTAATCCCATGCAAGGTATTTTGAATTTATTTCAATCTCAAATTTAGAAACAATCTTCAAAAGCAAAGAATACTCATCTCTTTTATGTTATTTTACAGGTTCCTCACTGAAAGACGTCAAGGAGCTACAGAATCTGGACAGGTAATGTAACCTATCCTATATCTTCTTAACCAGAATCTATCTTTTGTTGCAATTACATAATGTACAAATTACAGGCAAAAGATTTTTAATTTTGAGAAAGCACCAATGTGTGAAGATTTACTTAAATTCCTACTTAGACCATCTTCTATATTTGTTTACAGATTTCATGCTGTTGAGATGCTGTTTTTTTATGTTACATAACATTGTTCCAAATACCAACATCAAACAAAAAGAAGAGCCAATTTATGTCAAGAAAACAAAGTCATTAATAGGCAGATTTATTCAGCAGAAAATTTTTGGCCTACAGAATTTAAACAGTAAAACCTTGCACTCCCTGCAGAGATAGTTCGCTATGAAAACTGCTGATGTTAATATCTTGATTTTAATCATGGAGTTTAACTACAGCTGGTCCCCAAACAGGAGCCAAATGTATATACTTAGGTCTCTTTGCTTGTATTTCATTAACTGAAGCAGTTAAAGTGCTAAAGTTTGATAAATCTTAAAACCCAAACCCATTTTTATAAAAACAAACTCTGTGTTAGAGTTTAGCTCTGACTTAGAGCTATGAATTGCACCTAAGACTGGGCAACAATTTAATACTCCGGTTCATAGGTATGTATTGGAATCATATTGTGATTATATCATGTTATGCAAAATTCTGCTGCTTATTTAGTGATTACAAGCAAATTGTAATTAAAAATTAATAGCTTTTACACACATGAAGCATTTTGTACATGTAAAACAGTGGAATTTAGTTCACAGCATTATTCTTTTATAATTTTTCATTCAGTATTAGAAAATATTCTCTTAAGTATAATTTGCTTGAATGTAACCTTGTAGCCAAGACCTTACAAATGTTCCTGTCTTTAATTGTTGATACGATGCTCGTTTATATGCCAATTTTCCAGGTGCAGTTTCCCCAATCTGAGCGTGACATAATTTCAAAATAGCCCCAAATGGAAACAGGTCAGGTGTCTGATCTGATCAGTGAGGGAATAAAAATGTCTCTTTATAATGGAAGATCATTGCCAGCAGATGAAAGTTTTATTGTATCCAAAATAACATGAATCTTAATGTGGAAGAGATGAGATAACAGCTGCTGAGTTCATCATAGTGTCAGGCAACATTTAAAGAAAATAGAAGTAGTGTAGTTCCCTTTTACTGTAAACAGCGACTGTCCACAAGCGCGTCTCCTCGAGACGTCTTCAAGAGTTCATTAGAGAAAAGTTTCCACACATCAAATCGTGTCTTTTTGCAGCACCAAGAAATGACTTGATGGTTGTAGGTAAATACACTGTATAAAACATACTCTCAGGTCTGTGTGGATATATAGACATCTTTGTGGAAACAGACAGGTTGGTCTTTGGTTCCACTCTAAAGTGCAGTTTCTGTGGTGCAGCAGTGTCAAGTCTTTGGTAGCTGAAAGGAGGATCAGGGCACCAGTTTATCCTCTTTCACATGAGAAGTTAAAAGTTTAAATTTGCTGTTTTAACAAGCAGTTTCTTTGTCCACTCTTGTAATCCACACGCTTGTCTTGTGTCTTTATGTAGAAAAGCTGCCCTCTAGCTTTGCCAGCAGAGAAGCAGAGACGTGACGAACGCGGCGAGAGCCACCGTGACGAGTTTCTGGCTGCCTCGGTGCCATCCCCTGCAGTCATTGTGGTGCAGCTGAGGCCGGTCGCTGCCGTCCCCTCTGCTGTGATCGGACGACTGGCTGCTCGCCGAGCACTGCACCAGGGGCATCTGGTAGGAGGTGGCCCTCTTCTCCGGCCGGTCGGGGCTGGAGCCGTCGCTGGGACGCTGGCCGTTGTAGAGCAGGTAGCGGCCGTGGGCGTCCTGCTCCATGCGGAACAGCTCGTACTCTGTGTGGGGGAGTCGGATGCCCAGCGCCACGCAGCCATTGGTTACGGTGACGTCCTGCTCCACCCCGACCTGCCAGGAGCCCTGCACACCGCACTCGTTCCCATTGAAGACGTTGAGGAGGGAAGTGGTGGCCAAGTCCATGGGAGTTACTCTCATGTGGTTCACTGGAAAAGGAGATGCAAGAAGACCTGTTAGCCTCAAATGTTCCTCAATGAGTTCCCAAGAGTAACTTGAACTTCCTGTATTGGATGACCTCCTGAGTAATGATGTAGTGCTTAGGGTGTAGTTGAATCTACTTCAACTGGATGAGTCATTGCAACAATGTTTGGTAACACTTTACAACCAAATATGAGTAGTTACTATGGAACAAGTGAAGAATGAATCAGGAACGACCTAATAATTAATGAATCATTAGAGAAATTCCTGGATAACTCATTAGTTCAGAAGGATCTGTGAATCGAAGTAACCATCACTCTCTTCTGGAGTTGTTCCTGATTTCTGAAGAACTCTGAAGAAGCTGCTGAGTGGTGCACACTAGCAACTACTCATTCATTACTAATTACTTAATCATTAGTTACTTTTTGTGCCCTCAGAGTTAATCGGAACAACTCATGAAGACAGTGGTCAGTATGTCAATTCAGATATTTATGAACTAATTACCTAATGATTTATCGCCCAGTCTGTTTGAGTAACGCATTATCAACTATATAATCCTCAAATCAGATATTCAGGAGATACTCATTAATGATTCAACAATTAGCAGGTCGTTCCTGATACATTCCTCACTTGTTCTTGAGTAACTACTCACATTTCTGTGTATCATGTTGTAAAATGTTACCCAAAGTGTTTCTGCTTGTTATAGAGATCTAGGAAAACAATGACATTGAGGCTGGAAACAAGCCGTCTAGAATATAAACCATTGCACAAAGCTATAGTCGTCATTTCCCCTATTTTTGTAGTTTTGGCTATTGTTTCTGTCTGTTAGAACATTGTACTCAAGTTGCAGAGATCTTGGAATAGCAGAAAAACTTTGGTAACACTTTACAATACAGAGCACAAATGTGAGTAACTAAGGAACGAGTGAAGAATGAATCAGGAACAACCTGATATTTAATGAATCGTTCATGAGAAATTCCTGAAAAACTGATCGAAGGAGTTTATAGTAAATAATGAGTTACTGGAGAACAGACTCATTATTTACTATATAGTAATCCAATCTGAGTTCTTCAGGAAATGCTCATTAATGGCTCATTAATTATCATCAGGTTGTTTCTGATTCATTCCTTTCCCTTGTTACTCACATTTTTGTGCGCTTTATTAAGTATCTAAGTGTTACTCAATGTTTTTCTGCTTTTTGAAAACCACATTGAGGCAAGCAACAAGCAGCCAGATGATCTGTTAACTAGTTCAGTTTATCCAAATTACACAAACCATTTTATTACAACTTAAGCTAAAGTGAGCGCACAAGAAATGCTGGTAATGATCCTTTACAGTAAGTATAATAGGTCAAAGGTTAAATTAAAGCGTCTGTATGGAAACTGTGATAGAACTTTACAGCAAATAGCCTCTGCAGTAATTTAAAAATAACTTTTCCTTTTGTTTAAAACCTGTGATCATCAGCTCATTTTTCTTGAGATGACTTCTTAGTCATTTCATTATATTCCAAGATCTCAGCAATTAACTTGATGAGTACAACGTTAGAACAGATAGAAACAACAGCCAAAACTACAAAAATAGGGGAAATGTCCAGCATGGTTCTGTGTTAAGCTCACAAATCTTCCTACCAGCTCCTCTGAAGTAATATGTTATATTGTATTTGTTTAATCCAAATAAAAACTGATGTGTAAAGAAGACCTGTTGTGGTAATGTGATCGTTTCAGGAACTTCCTGATGTCTCCACTAGTTGCCTGCCATCCTAATGATGAAGACGAGACTCCAGGAAGTCACTGCACATAATCTCCCCCAAACTGTTTTTACACTTAAGTTTTTGTATGGATTAAAGAAACCAGAAGCACAATGGAGCGTATACATACATATTTGCATCAGTCAAATGAGAGTAAAGGCAGAAAATCAACCAGTTACCTTTGAAGACAAACTCTGTCCCGCCCATGACGCGGGTGGAGTGGAGGCCTCGGCTGTAGCGTCCGCGGGCGTAGATGGTGAAGGTGGGGTGTTTGCAGACGGGGTCAGAGTAGTGGTAGTAGTGGCCCTCCCAGGTGTGGTTGTTGTCATGGAAGACGAAGTGACGGGTGAGGAAGAGGACCTCGGGGCGGACTTCGCAGCGCTGGCTCACCCACTGACCGTACAGGCCCACGGTCAGGTCGGCCCGTGGCGGCAAGATGGGAGGGTGGAACTCGTCCGAGCGGTAGATGATGCGACAGGCAATGCAGCCGTGGTCGTGATTCTGGAAGGAGAGACGAAAGATGTGATGATGAAACATGGCCAATATTTAAAATGTGATAAACTGTCACATAACGACCTAAATGATTAATAAAAACTAATGTAACTGCTAATGAGTGTCCTGCTTCATTTACACAAAACATTTCAGAAACTGTCAAAGTATTTAAAAAATAAAACAAAAGTACAAATACATACATACATACATACACACACATACAAACATTGGAGCTGTGTTTCTGACCTGATGATCGTAATTCACTCTTAAAAGGAAACCAATTAAAAAATATATTTATGAGGTCTTTTTCTACATTTCTAACTAAAGACATTTGTAAAATGGGACTTGCTAATTACTGCAAACAGGAGTTGAAAGCCAACATGGGTAAGATCTTCCAGCCTCTCAGTGGGAGACTCAATGATGCTATAATCTACACAGTGGCTTTAAAGCTAATGACTTCATGTTGTTGAAATGAAATCAACAGGTTTCTAAAAGCACACTAGTCTCTACTTTCAGCATGATTTGCCATTTGGTGCACGATTCTTCTCGATGCAAACAACTGAGCCTGACTAGTACTGGATTTATATCTATACTCATATTGATATTAAAGATTTTTTTAAAAATCTGATCCTACAAGTATACATACATACAAGTATACACACATACATACATACAAGTATACACACATACATACATACAAGTATACACACATACATACATACAAGTATACACACACACATACATACATACAAGTATACACACATACATACATACAAGTACACACACATACATACATACAAGTACACACACATACATACATACATACATACACACACATACATACATACACAGTACACATACATACATACATACATACATACATACATACATACATACATACACACATACATACATACAAGTACACACACATACATACATACATACATACACACATACATACATACAAGTACACACACATACATACATACAAGTATACACACATACATACATACATACAAGTATACACACATACATACATACAAGTACACACACATACATACATACAAGTATACACACATACATACATACAAGTACACACACATACATACATACAAGTACACACACATACATACATACAACGTATCCACCACACACACATACACATACATACATACACACACACACATACATACATACATCCACACACACACATACATACATACATACATACATACATACAACATACACACATACATCCATACACACATACATACATACATACATACAATACACACATACATACACACATCCATACATACATACACACACATACACACACATACATACATACACATACACACATACACACACACACATACATACATACATACATACATACACACATACACACATACATACATACATCCGACACACATACATACACACATACATACATACATACATACACACATACACACGCATCCGACCATACATACATACATACATACATACATACAAGTATACACACACACACGCATCCGACCATACATACATACATACATACATACATACACACACGCATCCGACCACACATACATACATACATACATCCGACACACACGCATCCGACATACATACATACATACATACATACAAGTATACACACATACACACACGCATCCGACATACACACATACATACATACATACATACATACACACATCCAACATACACACATACATACACGCATCCGACCACACATACATACATACATACATACATACATACATACAAGTATACACACATACACACACGCATCCGACCACACATACATACATACATACATACATACAAGTATACACACATACACACACGCATCCGACCACACATACATACATACATACATACATACAAGTATACACACATACACACACGCATCCGACCACACATACATACATACATACATACAAGTATACACACACGCATCCGACCACACATACATACATACATACATACAAGTATACACACATACATACACACGCATCCGACCACACATACATACATACATACATACATACAAGTATACACACATACATACACGCATCCGACCACACATACATACATACATACATACATACAAGTATACACACATACA